>CM051258.1:13889892-14014892 GCA_027921565.1 Artemia sinica
ATGAAAATTGTTACCTTCTAATGAAACCTATCGATTATAATGATATTATAATAATTAATTATATATAATACTGTAGGCTATATATTATAATGTTAGTATATATGATATTATATTTAATATATAATAATAATGACTATAACGCAATCTCTGTAATAATACATAGTCGTTCTCCTTTTGTCAATAAAAAGAGAGAAAACGCACACTCTCTTGTGAGCATCCAAAAACGACATGACCTTTGCTGATAGTAGACTACCGGTTTTGTAGCATTTCTTCCTAGTTTTTAGAACAGCTCTTAGCTGGTTGGATGTCAGCGTGTCTTTAATGTAAATAGAGGAAGGTTTTTTTTTATCAGAATTTATACTGAATAGTAAAAACCTATAACCTATACTGACTGGTTTTTTCTTCCGTTTTCCTTTTTTGTTTGTGGTGCTTGTTTTAGTGGCTCAGTAGATATATTTCAGTTGACTTGAAAAATATATTCACTCAGTCATTACCTACGGAATTATGATAAAAACATAGAAGATCTGACGCAACAGCTAAAAAATCCAGAGAAAATTTGAAAGCACTTAAGTAATTTTGACAGAAATTGCAGCTCTGTGAACCAACTTAATATAATACACCGTTTCCCAATGCCTAATTTTTTTTTCTGGATTTATGATTTAATGCCGTTCTCTAAAGTTTTCGTAAACGTTTCAAAAACGCACACAACCACTCGCAATAGAATAACAATGGATTGTTTTTTATACAACATTATGAGCTTGAATTCCCGGGCGCATCTTATTCAAATTTTCAAATAAAACCTGTTTTTTCATTATCCCCCTCCGATTTTTTTTATTACTGCCCTCATCTCCTTCAAAGATTCTCGGTACGTGCCTGCTATGCGTCACTTTTTGCACGAAACACTTCCCATAAAAAAAAAAAAAAAAAAAATGCAGGATTAATTACACCTCGGTTTATCTCCTCCGTTGCAACCGGTGTAATTGTATCCATTGTGTCTACTGATGTGACTTGATTTAATAATTAAATCTTACGAAACGAAATACCAAAGTACATCGCGCCTAGGTGCTCTTTTCTGCATGACTCTTTGCAATGGCCAGTTTTTAGCGGGGGGGCCTACAATTGAGGCTTGAGGCTATAAAGAAATATAGTCCCAGTAATTACTTGATCTAGGATCCATTACTGACAATAGGGACTTGTTTAAACCCCACCACTGCTACCAAACCTTTTCAAGTACCGAGGACAGTGAGAATGAAGCTAGATATCTTTGGTAAAAAAAAATTACCACAAATTTTAGCCTTTTTGTAAATTGCTTTTTGGAAATTTTTACCTTTTGGGGTCAGAACAGCAAAGCATTTGCTTTTTCCTCTTTATATGGCACATCTTTTTGCTTATTGAGCGTTCTAAATTGTTTTTAGTAAAAGGAAGAAAGACAAAGAATCCGGAGTGGCCAGAGGCATTGACTTCCAGTTCGTATCGAACGTCATTAATTTCGATTTTCCGAAATCCGTAGAATCCTACATACATCGCGTGGGAAGAACAGCTAGAGGAAATAGAAAGGTAATTTATTTTTATTTTTTTTGCATTTGGTTCCAATGTTTTTGTTAAAAAATAATGTGTATTTGTATCCATTTTGCTGTTACGAACTATTATTCAAAAGTCAAATTAGTCATATTTGAAGTACAAACATATGTCAAAATTTGGATTGGTGACTTAACATTCATAAGATTCTGTATTTTTAGAAGTGTGATTTTAAAATTCATTGCTAGCTCAAATAGCTCCAGTCTTATATATAATTATAAATTCAGTATTAAAACATAATTGAAGCTTTTCCAACAGCTAAACAGGCTTATTTTTGTCAATAGATAGATAGATAGATCAGTGTATTTCAAAAGTCGAAGGGCCATTAACACAACAAAAGAAAAATCATACAAAACAAGGAGATCACTGACAAAACAAACTACAAAACGATAAATACCTAATATGCAAACCAAATACCTCGGTCAATTAAACTTTTGTTTTCTTTCTAAACATTTATCTATAAACAAACTAACTCGAGTTATTGTGGTTGGTTTACTACTTTATAGAATACCAGGAAGCAGTAAATAAATCCCATGTAAGTATTTTTCTCTTGAAATGAAAGAGCACCGAGCACTTCCAGACAAAATGGTCCAAATCTTCGTCCTCATCTTTACAAAAGGAATAAGCATACCACCCTACCGGAACCATTCTCTTTTTGTCTGCTCTGTATTGGATTACTTATCAGCACCTCCAAAAACTGCTGATAACTAGTCAATATTTTTGTACTGATTAGTAGACACCTAAAAAATCATTTCACTTCAAATAATCATTGTTTTACATGCAATATACTAAAATTCAAGAAATATACATCATTGTTTACACCGTCAACTTAAAAAAATTGGCTTAGAATAGATGTCACCTCTAGATCACTTATCAGCCCCTCCAAAAACATATTTTGCCTGCTCTGGATTGGAAGGCAATTTGCCGTAGGTTGATTCCTTCAACACAACAACATAGCAGGTAGGTTAAATTTAAAATAAATTTCCTCTCCAAAACTAGGTTAAGCCAGGTTATAATGTTTCATTGTTGTATAATTTAAAACTAGCCTTTGCCAGTACTGAATTTCTTGACCCTCTAAAATAAATCGTACTTGGCTTTCTAAATCTGTAGGAATCACGAGTACCGAGGCCCTCATTCCATAAGTAAGGCATTCCCAATGTCTCCAGTAATGACTTGATTTGGGATGGCCACGAAGTTTGCAAACCGTTATTGAAACATCTGATTATACTCCGCTCTTACTAGTCTATCTTCATTTCTCTTCATTAACTTCAATCAAAATCGAAGCACCAATATAGACCTACGTAGCTTTAAAGAAAACATTCGCATATCCCCTTTTAGAATCTGTGAAGGAGGTGTCTGATGTCGCTCAAACGCTCTTTTATAATAGTGGAGCTGCAGGGACTCCAACTGCTGAGCTGCTTCTCCATCCCAAATCTTTGCTCCATATTCTATCTCTGGTAAAAACTTTTGTATGAATATTCTTTTATGCATTTTTAGATTTTTAATTCCCGATATCGTCGAGTTTCTAAAAATTGCAGACATGACCACTTTACCTCTATGAATTATTTCATCAGTATGACTCTTTAAACTTCTATTTTCCGATAAAACAAATCCCAAATATTTATTCTTTTACTTACATTCTGTTCCTTATTATTAAATTTAAATCTACGATTTTCTTCACAACTTACTTTCCCTTTTTTTTAAATAACAACTTCGCTCTTTTCAACATTCAGCCTTAATTTTTTCATCTCCAAATATTCCTCTATGAGGTCTCAGATCTTGAGATCTGAGATCTTGCAGATCTGCAGACGATCCTCTATGAGATGCAGATCTTGCGGTGTACGAGCCACCAAAGCAGTATCATCTGCAAATAATAAAAGGCATAGTTTTTGGTTCCCTAGACTAACTTTCGGGGCCCATTTATTCTCTAAAAAATCAACAACATCATTTATAAAAATATTAAATAATTTAGGAGAAAGAGTGATGCCATGTTTTACTCCCACCTTAATATCAAAGAGCTATAAAACATATTACCGATTTGTACGATTCCACTCACGCAAATATACTTACTCACTGCCAACTTCACAAATAAATGGGGGAGGGGGGCCTGTTCTAAACAGGGCGTCGTTCAATAACTCTCTGTCGACACTGTCTAACGCCTTATGGCCTACACAAAGACAAGAAAACAAACACCTTATGGCCTACACAACGACACTGTCGAACGCCTACATAAAGACAAGTTTTTCCCTTTCCATACTTTTATATTAATGCCTTTAAAACAAATACTCTATCTGGCGTCCCATACGCTGTCCTGAAACCTCCTTGTTCCTCATATATGATATTATTTTCATTTAACCAATTAGAAAGTCTGGTATCTATTATTTTCTCCATTACCTTACTTAAAGCGGGGACAAGTGCTATTAAACGATAATTCTCACGTGCCTTCAGGTTTCCTCTCTAAAAAAGCCGTATAAACATTGATCTCTTCCATTCACTTGGCCATTCCTCTGTAGTTAGCACCTTATTACAAAGAAAATTATTTTCGGCCTACAAATTGAAAGAAGTTTTTTAAATAATGTTATTGGTACACCATCAACACCTGCAGCAGAACCTCCTCTTGAATTCATGAATATCAACTTAATCTCTTAATTATTCACTTCACCCACCAAATCATAATTATGTTCCCTCATAGGATAAGCGACCATCTCTGGGGTTTGTGCTACCTCTTGTATTTCTACACAATCACCTTCCAAGCTTTCTAGGTAATCAGGCCATGAATCTGCTACTGGAGCAACCTGAGTATTTCCTTTTCTCTTTCCACGATCATTCCTTATATAACCCCAAAACTTCTTAAAAACTTTCTTAAATCATCAGCAATATCCAATTTCTTCTTATTATCAAACTCTTTTTTTCTTTTTATTAATTTATGTTTTCTCTTCTTTTATCATTATATTCAGGTAATCTTAAACTTTGATCTTCCGCACTATCACATTCTTTTAAACGACTCAATAAATATCTCACTTTTCCTTTCATTATCTTACAATCCAAATCAAAATACCGTTCATTCTTTCTTTCTTTTTTGTCAGGTTACACGGTTTGGGGCAACTTCCCATTATTTCATTTAACTCCATAATTAACCTAAGTATTTTTTTTCCATTGTCTTCTAACGCTTTCAACTTATGTTTTACATTTGACTCCAAAAGCTCCCTTTTAAATGCTTGAATATCATTATCTGTGAAATCATTTCTAATTCGTATTCCTCAACCTACTGTTCTTTACTGGACACTACGGAAATTTCTTAATCGAGGACTGCCATCCTGATACTGCCCAACCTTAACCTCAAGCTTAATAGCTCTATGATCAGATCCAACTAAATCTAAATCTTCCATATTTATTAATTACACATTGTCTATTAATTAGCGCATAATCTACAGCACTTGTAGTTGAACTCGGAAGGCGAGTAAACTTGCCCCTACCCTTATCGTTCCCAAACCTTCCATTCGCAATCATCAGACCATGTTCCCTGCGAAGTGCCAGGAGTTTCCTTCCCCAAACACTTATTTTTCTTGTTTCATCCTTGTTACTTTGTGGTATTCTGCAGCAAATTGGGACACAATATCCTAAATCCAGGATTAATACATTTGGGATCTCAACCTCAATACCGGTATAAGCATTAAAATACCCCATCAAAACGCACTCCAGATCACTATAACTTTCTTGTATTTGCGACAATTCTTCTTCTAAAATTACACAAGTATTTTCTAGACTATACGAACTATTCTGCAGAGGAATGTACACTAAACCCAAAATTAACGGCTTCCCACATTTAAAACAAATACGTAGCCAAAGTAAGTTTTTAGATCTACTATTCATTTTCTCATAACCATCAATAGTAGATAATTTAATCAAAACCCAAATACCACCATAATATCTATTATGATACTTTACGCACCACCATAATATCTTGATACTTTACGCACCACCATAATACGTACGACCATAATACCACCATAATACCACTTTACGCACCACCATAATATCTTGATACTTTACGCACCACTATAATACCACCATAAATACATAATACCAAATAACCGGGGAGAGGTGACATGGGAGGTTTATCATTCCATGTTCCAATAAACAAAATGACGTCAAATAAAAATAGATCATCATGTAAGTAAGACAACTTATCACGTAATCTTTGTATGTCCTATGACACTAGACTTAATATATGGCCCTTTATTTCCTATGCATATACGCTTTCTGACAGCGCGTTAACATCACTAGCCTCACTCACTAGGCAACATAATAATACTCACGACAGTGACTATTAATATCTGTCAACACACCTTGCTGTCTATTATAAAACAAAATCAGGTGAAAATGGACCTCGAGGCATTCCATTAAATCCCTTTCTTGGAGAATTGCTTTCTCTGGGTGCCACATTACGAGTACCAGTACCTGGTCGATGCAGGTCATTAGGGCTAACAACAGCACTAGCATGTCTTTTAGATGTCGATACGGCCCGAGAAAAGGCTGCCGATGGTACCACTGTCTTGACATCACTATCTAGCCCCACCGGGATATCATTGGGATCATTTAGGAGTCTAGCATTAGGGTGTGGACCAGGATTTTGAACTCGCATCAAATAACTTTCGACATCAACAGCAGTATTTCTATCGTACCTGAATAATCGACCTTGGATAAACAGCTTGTCGCTTTGTAACTTTGCATCACGACCATGATTCCAAACAAGATTCATCATTTCCTTCAAGTGTTTACGGGCCTCCCTTTGTGCAGCTGTGTAATATGGGAACACCGATAGACACAGCCTTCTTAATAAGGAACAATTTCTTAAAATATAGTCTTTGATTTTGACTGAGTTTAGCTTCACTACTACCGGCCCTAATTTCAACCTAAAAATCCCACGTATATCACTTCGATTTATTTCAAGAGATGGCATTGCCCGTTTCATAAATCCATTATTTCTTGCTTCAGAGTTTACTCGCCAGGGTGTTGAGGAGCACAATTATATATCATCAAATTCATTCTTTTCTGCTCGGCTTCGAGCTCGTTGGCTCGTTCGTAGGTGACTACTAGGTTTGATTTCACATTTTCCAGATTTCTTTTAATCTTTTCATTTGCCTTAGCATTACTAGATAGCTGTGTAATAATGTTACTTAATTTTACTTTTAAGGCAGCAATGCTATCTGAAATCCAGGAGTTGCATCAACTTTTTGCGAAAGTGTCGGTATTAAATCCAATTTGAAATTATATATATATATGTATATATATATATATATATATATATATATATATATATATATATATATATATATATATATATATATATATATATATATATATATATATATATATATATATAATATATATATATATATATATATATATATATATATATATATATATATATATATATATATATATATATATATATATATATATATATATGTATATGTATATGTATTTAGAGCCAACAAAAATGTTGACGAATTTTTGTAACTTGGTGTAATCGTGGAAGGGTTGCCCTTTGATGGAGGAATAGCTTGTCAAAGGGTGAAGTATATGTTGTATTTGTTTTGATTAGTCGTACATTGGAAACTCCTTAAGTATTAACTGCTCAGATTTTCTCGAGATAGTAAAGTCTTTAAATTTATTTGTTTGCGATTGTAGGTGGTAAATAAATTCAGTCATTAGTTTTAGAAAGTAAAGAAATTAGCATCACTGAGAGGAGAAAAAATGGGGCAAAAAAAGAAACCTTTTAATTTAAACAGTTTTTGATTCAGTAGCTTTTGAGATAGTATTAACCACCTCTTTCTATTTTGGGTACAAGCTGAAGAAATTTGTGTAATAAAATGATAATAAAGTTCTGCGTTGAGAAATTTTTATCGTGAGCACGGTTTTATTACTGTTCACTATTTTGAATAATCGAGTTGGCATCAGTTTTGAAAATATCTCTTTGAAGGGATCAGCATTGTCGTTCATCAGTGTAGCTGAAAAGCCACTAATGGAAGAATGTGAGGCGCATCTTCAGCAAATTGCTAGCGAGGATGAGCCTTCAGTTTTCAGGTAGGTTTTGGAACTATATTATTGGTTAGGCTATACACATTACTTTTTAAAATTTGTTAATTTAGAAGAAGAATTTAAGGCACCCTTCAACTAGAAAATAAAACTGTTGCTAACAGCTGGTCATAAGTCACTTGTGACATGTAACATTTTTTGTTAATATTTTTTTTTGTATATTTGCTGCGAGTTTCCAAAATTTCAATTATAAAAAATAAAACATATACATTTCTTTAATTAATATAAGATTTTTGACTGTTTAGTGTTTAAAGATTTCGATTCGAATTTTATTTTGAACCTTTGTAGATGATTTAAATTTTTTTTTAAAGAAAAAGTTAGCATTAGTGAATTTCATTTGTTAAAATTATACAAAAAAATTAAATAATGGCGTGTTTCAATGGCCCCAAATGGTGTGTTTATTCCAATGTTTTGCTTTCCGATAGCCTCTGAAAACATTTGAACTTAAAATTTGATTTTTAAAGTAAATCATTACCAGCACTGTGAAAAACACCTTTTACCTTATTCCATTGCCCTTGTGTTAGAGAATTCGCTTCTGAAGTAATCTTTTGGGGGGGTTTTCTTTGCGTTTGATGTACGGATAATTCCTTACGTTTTGCCACTTTTTTACTTTCATTTGAGAAAAACTTCCTTTTTTATTTCATTCATGTTTTTCGTACCATATAAAAATGAGAGGGGGATATCGCCCCCTCAGCTCCCACTTTATATTCAAGTGTAACTTGTGTGTTACAATACACAAGTCAACAGTTTGAAAGCTAGTGGGTTTAAAATAAAGAAAACGTAAAGTCTCTGTTAAGCAAAGCGTACATTATCCAATGTACAAACAGTATAAATAATACGTCGTCTGTATCAGCAAGGTTTTTAATCAAGGCGGGTAACACAACAGGGGACTCCCAAAAGCTTTCAAATTACTCAAATGATCTCTCTTGCTTTGAGCTCAATTTAATGTGTTCATAATAGGTATGCTGGAATATTTTAGGGACTGTCCTTTCCTGCACTTAAAAAAAAATTGAAAAAAAAATGAAAAAAAAAATCACACTTTGTAATGATGTAAGTTTCATTAAATCTAAATATCTCTTTTTTCAACACAAAACAGGATATTAAAAATGGTTTTTCTAAAATTTCCGGGAAAGTAGCTGTCTCTCTGAATTGAAGCTATCAAGTATTTTGCAGTAGGTTGCATCAAGACATGGCTAATTTTAGAAAGAGACAAGCCAAGACAGATAGTCCAAGTAATTGAGAGGCAAATTTTTAAATGGCTGCGGCACGGGTAAATGGCGATTAGTTTTCTGTTGTTTATTCAGATCTCTTATCCAAGCTCTACAAGTCATTACAACACTGCCCAACCAATTTTGAATACTTTGGCTAAAACTTATAGTGGACAGGATAGGCGATTCTTTAAGGTAACATATCCTCTTAATCGAGTTTGATCGGAAAGTGAATGCTCACTCTTCTTCACTGACTTCACTAAACTTCACTAAACCAATCATTTCACCACTTCACTAAACCCTCTTTCATTTTTTGCGCTTTGTTCGTATATTCGGCATGTTTCCATATATTTTTTCTGCAATTAAATATTTCAGGCCATTTCAATTTAAAATGGATGAAGTTGATGCTTTCCGTTATAGAGTTAGAGATGCCTGGAAATCTGTCACTAGTATAGCAGTGAGGGAAACACGATTGGCTGAAATAAAAGCGGAACTTTTAAAATCGCAACAACTAAAGGTCAGTAAATAATTCCATTGTTTTTTTAGTTTTTGTTTTTAAATAAAGCGAAAAGAAAATTAAAAACCGTTAATACATTTAACTAAGACAGCGAACGAAAAATAAATTAGTACATCAGAAAGCCATGGATATACACAATACTATAGACGAGTATCTCAAGGTTGTGTTTGAATTGTCATGTCGGATTTGCTTCAAAGACAGAATCATAGTTATATTGTAGTTATATGAGTTGCATTATTGTTTTATATAATATAATTTCTCTAATATGAGTTTCTTCCGTTTCTTATTTTTTTTTTGTAAAGGGTTTGTGAATTTGGTAATCTTTTTGTGTTGTTTTCTAGAATATGTTAGCTTGTCTTTTCTCTCTCTTTTTTGCTCAGTGATGAAAGTTTCCAAATGTGAAGCCAAAATATTCAGTTTTAATTAGCTTTGTATAATTAATTAGGTTCGATACTGTCACCCCTGAAAAAAAAAAAAAAAAAAAAAAAAAAAAAAAAAAAAAAAAAAAAAAAAAAAAAAAAAAAAAAAAAAAATAACAGGCATCCGTGATCTTTCTTCTGACAAAAAAAAAAAAAAAAAATACGAAATTGCACACTTTTGCAGATAGGAGCTTGAAACCTCTACAGGAGAGTTCTCTGATACGCTGAATCTGATGGTGTGATTTTAATTCAGATCCGTTGACTTTTAAGGGATGTTTCTCCCCTTTTACGAAAATGAGGCAAATTTTCTCAGGCCCGTAGCATTTTATGTGTAACAATAAGCTTAATGAATCTTATATATTTGGAATCAGTATTTCAAGCAGGTTGTTTTGATATATATATATATATATATATATATATATATATATATATATATATATATATATATATATATATATATATATATATATATATATTATATATATATATATATATATATATATATATATATATATATATATATATATATATATATATATATATATATATATATATATATATATATATATATATATATATATATATATATATATTATATATATATATATATATATATATATATATATATATATATATATATATTATATATATATATATATATATATATATATATATATATATATATATGTATATATATATATGTATATATCAAAATTCTGTTTTTTAGAGTTGCGGTTACTATTGAGCCGTGTAGCTCCTTATCTACAGTTCGTTACCACTAACTGTTTGACCACCCACAAGTTTTATCAAAGTCTCGCAGCAAGTACTAATTGCATCGGCAGCAAAATATATTACCAAAATTCTTGCAGGAAGAATTGCTGCAAAAATTGCCGCAGCAATACTCGCTATCTCATATTAGTTGTTAATTGATGAACTGTGGTGGATCCAAGGGTATTTTATATTCACTTACCTTTCCCAAAATTCAAGATCCGCCCTCTGTTTATTTGTGATCTGTTTTCCTGCTTTTCGTTTTTGTGGTGATTTTTGGCTAAAATTAGTGCAGGTGCTCACCGCTAAGTGAGCGATAAGATCTTATTGTAGCGTTATATTAACCGCTATAGTAAGATGTCAGGACACTTCAAAATTCCTGTCGCTGGTCCTCCACGTGTAAGGAGATGGGGCGTGGCTGGTCCAAACCCTGGATTTTGAACTCTTTGTTTGAAGACACAATAACAAATATCAGGCTTCGGAGCTCTATTTATTCCAAATTCAGCCAAAGATTGGAATATATAATAAAATAAACAAGGACACAAACAAGGTGGCTGGACACCATTTCCTCCAATTTTCTCAATTTCCTCCATTTCCTCCAAAACAAGGACGCAAGGGTGGCTGGTCCAAACGATAAACTTTGGACTCTTTATGAAGACACACTAACAAATATCAGGCTTTGGAGCTCTATTGGTTCCATATTTGGCCAAACATTGGAACCTATCATAAAAAAATAAAAAAAAAACGTCGAAACGTTGACAGATTTCCTCCAATATTTCCTGCCAATTCCCAAATTTCCTGCCAATAAAACTCTGGCAGCATATCAAGATTCGCTCCAGTAAAGATTAGAAGATGGTTTTTTTCTTCTAGCTTTATGACTTTTAGTTGAAGGGTGAATCGAATACAGGGTTGCCGAATCAGATTGCCACCAAACGATAGTATGAATGGCACTGTATGCTTTGGTTTCTCTGATATATCAGATCTAGGTTCAGTTATGTTCTTTTATTTCACGTTACAGTTTACTTTAGCTTGATGAACAGAAATTAAAGCACTATTTACTGCGAAAAAACACTCACTGAATCTTGGCTCATATCCTAAAAGTGATGGCTATAGATCAGGAGGCAAATCCTGGGAGTTCAAACGCGGTGCACAACAGTGGCAGATGTCAGTATCAAGAAATTATTTAATAGAAACAGCTATCGTATGGCTATTACAGCATTTAATTTACGCTACTCTTTTCAACATACTAAGCACTAAGTGCGTTATATCACATTAGTAAAAAAGGAACGAATGAATTACTGAAACAATTAGTTTTGCAGTGCCTGGTTCAAGCTTGTTTTTGTGGCATGTATTTTGGTTGACTACAGTGACGGGGGGTAGTAGGGAACGGTGTTTATCCCTTAAAAGCACGGAATATCCAAACTTACACATCAGATGGTACCTGCGTTCTTTAAGGGTTGAGATTCGTAGAGCCGCGAGGGCAGATTCGTAAGTGATATATGTGGTTCCGAGGATGGTTTTTAAGGCCCCTTTTTGCACGGTCTTGCCATTTTTACAATATCCGTCCTTTATATGGCTGAGGAGGACTCGGGAAGAGTGTTAAGACTTGGTCCAGGTTTTTATTTAGGAGGCTTTGATTTAAGAAGTAAATATTTTTTTTGGTGAAAATGAAGTTTGATGACAACGTTTGTCCCTGGTTTTGTCATGGCTCTCGGTGACCCTGTTCTGAAGTATTTATGTCTTCAATCATCCTTATTTTCAAAGCTAAAGAAAACTGCCAATTTAATTTGAAAGTTACGCGCCTGAGAAAATTTACCTTATTTTCGAAAAAACGGGGGAAACAACCCCTAAGAGTAATAGAACTTTAATGAAAATCACACCATCAGATTCAGCGTATCATAGAACCCTACTATAGAGGTTTCAAGCCCCTATCTGCAAAAATGTGGAATTTTGTATTTTTTGCCAGAAGAAAGATCACGGATGCGTGTTTATTTTTTATTTTTTTTTTCCAGGGGTGATCGTATCGATCCAGTAGTCCTAGAATATCGTGAGAGGGTTCATGTGAACGGAAATTAAAAGTTCTAATGCCCTTTTTAAGTGACCAAAAAAATTGGAGGGCAACTTGGCCCCTCCCACGCTCATTTTTTTCCCGAAGTCACCCAATCAAAATTCTGAGTTGGCCGTTTTGTTCAGCATAGTCGAAAATCTAATTAACATGTCTTTGAGGATGACATATTAAGAGGTTCAAATTATTAAACCCTCCCGCTCCCGTGGATACGGCCTTGCTCCTGAGATTCAGCGAGATATTTTTCCTGATTATTTGTTAAATTTACCAATGAAGCCCTTTACCAGACGGTTTATTCGATTGGTTAGTCTTCAAAAGCTAAGCGTGGATTCCCCCTTCTAAACACTGAAATTTAATAAGGAGAATTCAGTTTTCGTATTTCATACCCCCTTCCCCTCCATCCTCCTATAAATCTTTGAAGAGGTGTATTTTTTATGGTAGAGTATCATATGGAAGCTTTGCTATACAAAAGTTAAATATTAACGTAAAGAGTGGGAGGAGGGGGGGTCTGTTATTTCTAATTACCGATATTGGTCATCATTTATGGCTTACTTCGCGCGAAATTTCAATTCCCGAGGTTTATTGTAAGCGTATTGTTAATAAATGTATTAAAAAATTATTGATAATCCGATGCCTGTGTTTTTTTAAAGGAGTAAATAAATGCAATTGCTCTTTTAACTCCTCTTATAGAGAATAAAGGAGTTATTTATTTATAAGAGAGAGAGAGAGAGAGAGAGAGAGAGAGAGAGAGAGAGAGAGAGAGAGAGAGAGGAGAGAGAGAGAGAGAGAGAGAGGAGAGAGAGAGAGGAGAGAGAGGAGAGAGAGAGAGAGAGAGAGGAGAGAGAGAGAGAGAGAGAGAGAGAGAGAGAAGAGAGAGAGAGAGAGAGAGAGAGAGAGAAAGAGAGGGAAGAAGAGAGAAGAAAAAGAAGAAAGAATACAGGATGTGTCAGCTATTGTAAAATGAAAATAGGGTTAGAGTTCGGAGTGCAACTTGAATATCACAACCATTTGTTTGCTAAGAGTTTGTACGAGTCCTTATAAAATGGACGAATGCACTGAAAAGTCGGTTTTTAGGCTAATATTTTCAAATATGCTACGAAACGGAGCGGGAGAGGGGGGGGGGGGGGGCTTTTGAACAATTTTGGGTAGAGATATTATACTGTATTTTTCACCTGGGTTTGCCGTTCGATATCAACATAGCGTTGAATATATCATTTTATGCTAATTTTTTCATGTCATGCTTCAAAGATAATCCTCAAGAACTGAATATTCTTCGCCATGTTAAAGCAATACACATTGTTGAACCCCCTCCCCTCAACACCCCCCTCTTGAATATTCTGAATTCTAAAGTTTTGGGCCATAGCGTCCGATAAATTTCATTAGCTACACTGTTTTTACTGTTTTGATGAAAATTCATTAGCAAAATTGCAATAAAAGTTGATTTTTAGATTCACATGTTCAAATGTACCTCGAAAAAGGGGAGGGGGGCCTTCGGAACAATCTAGGTGGCGGAAAAGTTCACTTATATCGTTTTCTGTGGCTCATTGTTTGAGGTTACTTTATTTGATGTCTATTTGTATGTTAAATCTGTCAAATTTTGCAGTCATACTTCGATGATAATCCTCAAGAGCTGAATATTCTTCGCCATGATAAAGCTCTACACACTGTCAAACTCCAATGCCATCTAAAGGACCTCCCCGATTATATTGTTCCTGCGTCTCTGAAGAATATCGCAGGTAGGTCTTTTGGTGCTTTTGTGCTTTTTGTGCTTTTGGTCTTTTTGTGCTTTTTGTGTTAATGTTCCAGCATTAACGTCTATAAGAGTCACTTTATATTTCTGTTTTGTTGCTCATTTTACGTTGGTCGTGAAATAATTAATGGATAGATTTACTGATCCTAGAATTAGAACTGTAACACCTTGCTAGACAACTTCATGGGGTGGGTGAGGGATAAGGTGAGCCAAGCTGGAGTTAAAACTGAAAAAAAAAATATCTGGTGTAGGATTATGCGTCGATATTCTCAAAAGTAACACATATCAATCTTTAATTGGTTACTTTGAAGGGGTTATAACCGAATTTGGGAAACAGTTACGTAATTAAATAAAAAAAAATCACTGTATAGATTCTCTGAGCGTGTAAAAGAACTGAATAAATGAATTGACCTTGAGATAAGTAGTAGGCAGAAAGCTGCTGGGTGGAGTGTAATTTGGCGTGACTTTAATGGTCCATCAACACCGCCCGATGGGTCAACTACGTAAGAAACGTGTTGAGTTGGAGAGTTAAACTGGTAACAGAGAATGGATCTATTTTAGCCGCCTTGACTCTTAAGAGCATTGTGGCTAACCAATTTTTATACAATTTTTTCCCCTGACAATATGATTTGAATAAAAAAACAAAATGTCTGAGAAAGTTGGAAAGCATGCTTGGGACAGTTTTGATATTTCACCATCAGTGCAATCGAAATTGTTCTAAAATAAATCTTTGGCGTTATTCTGAAACAAGGATGTTTTCTTTGGGGAAGGGAAGTACTCTTTTTTGTATTTTAGTTCTTTATTTGTTGGAATATGATACATCAAATACCATGAAAGAAAAAATGAAAAGCAAATCCATATTCGAAAAACACACGAAATTGTATATTTTCCCAAAAGAGCTCAAAAGGCTGGGAGCAAAACAGAACTAAAAACAGAAAAGAAAAATTCGTTATCTATGGTTGAAAATCATAATCAACAAAGTTAATTAGTATAATTATTGTTCATTTTAAAAATTAGATTCTAACGTGGAAATATTTAAGCCTTGGGGCCAAATTATTGAAGCCTCTTAAGACCCCTATAGACCCAACTCACTTGTCCTTTTACGTACATCTTATGCATCTAACATTTTATGGGAGGGGAGAGGGGGGTGGTATTTTAAGCTTTGGAACCGTTCGACTTACATAAAGATAGATTACATAATTACGTCCCTCTACTTGAATTATTGTAGTGATACGTAATCGAAGGATTTGCCAAGAGGATAAGATAAGATAAGATTTAGTGCTGAAAAATGGCTATCACAAGCCCAAAAGGGCCGAATTCGCACTTTAGCGTCAAATACAGCGAAAAAAGAACAACAAAAACAAAAATTCAAACAACAGAAAATTATAAAAGGGTCAATGGTCAAATACGTAGAAACGTTAAAAACAAAGTACAAAGTAAACTCATAAAATTAGAAGGCCAATGTCAAGTCAGCAAAAATGCCCCCCAAAAAAACAAAAAAAAAAGCTCGTAAAATTAACAAGGGGATAAAGTAGAATCAAAACAAAAACATCAGTTAGTTGGTGACTAACAAACATAAATATAAAACCTCCAAATTTGCAAAATGGGCATTAAAATTAATAACTATCAGGTAAAGAGTGAGTGAGGGGGGGGGGGGGGGAGGCAGCGGAGATTCAGTGGTTGAAAATGTCAACTATGTAAGGGATAAAAGTTCTTCTATATCTTTAAGTGCAAACTCTTATTGGGGCGAGAAGGGGGATTTTTGTTGACACAGAACGCGGAAGGCGGGGTCGAAGGGGTGAATATTGACCAGGGAAAAGGGGAGTTGTTCGAGGGTTATGAAAGGCATTGTTAGCAAAACGCAAGGTAATTTTTGCTCTCCTTTCCTTAAGGGTGACAAGGTTAGCTCTACTAAGAAGGGAAATATAAGGTACTTTACCCTCATTGAAGATAATTCTTATGCACCTTTTTTGTACTGCTTCTATTCTGTCCGACAATTCAATGGAAATGCCAGGATGCCAAACAGGACAGGCGTACTCAAGGGTTGGGCGTACAAATGACAGGAAAATCCTTAAACAGTGCGATTTAGGGCATTTAAATTTTTTAAGGAGTTTAAGGAGGGAAAATGCGGCATTTGCACGTTTTAAGATATCATTAATATGACAATCCCATTTTAAGTCGCTAGAAATGGTAACGCCCAGTAATTTCATAGTGGTAACGGACATTTCAGGGGGGATTGGACGGGAGAAAGAAGGAGGAGTTTTAAGGAAATTAATAGTAAGAACAGTTGACTTTAAAGGGTTGACTTTCATATCATCGGTAAGAGCTTCGGCTGATATCGATTTTAAGATGTACATTGGGTTGCTTTTGGAATTTTTGGAACATGTCTCTAAGACAATTAGATCATCAACGAATTTCCATCTATCCGGGAATGGTTGTTTATCATTGTAAGAAATAAAATTGGACCTAAGAGGGTTCCTTGGGGCACACCATTATAAATTGGGAGGGGATCAGAATATACATTCAGGTATTTCACGACTTGCGTTCTGTTAGAGAGGAAAGACGCAATTATTCTAATTAAATAAGGGTCAACTTGAAAGTCTTTAGATAGCTTTTCTAATAGTATATTGTGGTTGATTAAATCAAAAGCTTTTTGCAAGTCAACAGCGATAACATTGAGCCAGGTATTGGGTTTTTCGAGTGTGTTGCATATTGTGTCCATAAGGTGAACAAGATAGTGGGTAGTAGATGTAGAGCGTAGGTTTCCGAATTGTATTTGGTCAACATTTGGGATTATTTTTACTTTCAACCACTCAGCTAAAAAGCTTTCATATAACTTCGAAAAAACTGGAGTAAGAGTAATGGGACGGACACCATTAAAATCTTGATTATTACCTTTCTTTTTTACGGGAGTAATAAAACCTAATTTCCAACAATTTGGAAATTTACCAGTAGAGGTAATTTCATTAAAAAGCAAGGACAAAGGCTCTGAGAGATTGTCGGCAAAGGCTTTAATTAGTACAATCGGAATGTCTAATGGACATGTACTACACTTTTTAATGTTCTTAATTTTTGCCTCCACATCCGAGGGCGAAATAACGGGAAAATTGAGAGAGCACAAATCATAAAGAGTGTCAAAAGAAAGGGGAGGGAGGTTCTGAACTATGGAAGAAAGAAACCTGTTCAGATCATTGGCTGTAATTGAAGGGTCTTCATGGAAATGGAAGTCTATATTATTATGTGTTTTCCCACAAATTTTCTTTATTCTATTATACCATTGTTTTGGCTTTGTAGAAAATAAATCCTGGACTTTGCATTTGTAATATGAAGAAGCAGATTTACGTATTTCTTTTTTTATATGTTTACGCAGTGAGTTCGCTTCGGATGTTTTACCACTCTTTAGTAGATTCAATTTAATTCTAATTAGTTTTTTCAATTGGCTAGTAATGTATGGTTTGTCATTAGAACATGTTTTTACTTTTTTCACAGGGAAGGAATTTATGTATTTTGTTTTAATCAGATTTTGGAATTCGGAGACTTTAAAATTAATGTCATTTTTTCCTTTGAGGGTCAGCCAGTTTTCATTAGTAATCCAAGATCCAAATGTGTAAAGGCCATCATTGGAAATTGGGCGATAAGAGAACTCAGTAACAGAAAAAGTATGATTAAAGCTATTGAGAGGCTTCGTTAATAAACAAAAATGGTAACTTCCTCCTAACGGGGGCAAGGGGACAGGAGGGGTATAGAAAGCCTGCATATTGGTGCAAATCAAATCAAGGGTTGAATTTCCTTTTGTTGTTGGTATTTTTTACTATTTGTTTTAAGTTTAGGGAACTACAAAGGGATTTAACTTTAGATCATTAGCATCACCTACTAAGAAAATACCGGCGTTCGGGAATTTGCATAGGACAAAGTCGGCACTACTATGCAGTTGTTGGTAGAATCGCTGTCTTTGTGCAGCGTTTTGATTTGGGGAATAATAGAAGCAGCAAAACACAATCAAATTAAAGGGGCGTGGTAAAACTTTGGGTCTTACACTTACCCAAATGATTTCATCGTAATCTGAAAGGTTGGGAGTATGAATTAATTTAGGAAAGAGATAATTATTTACAAATAATAGTATTCCACCTCCCTTTTTACCTAGGGGGTGATCATGGGGACGAAGTTTTATGAATTGGGAGTAGTTATTAATTTTCAATAAATCAGGGTTCTGTGCTTGGACCTCAGTTCCAGCAATTACATCAATTTTGTGTACTTGACAGAGGGCCTCTAGCTCGATCAATTTGTCGAAATTCAGGCTTTCGGCGTTCGTAACAAGCAACTTTGGGAAAGTAAAACGGTTACTAAAGAGGGCAGTTTTTTGTTTGTTAATTGTAGGAGGCAGTGGGGGGTGGGAGGACCGTGGATCTGGGAGAGGAGAGGCATCTTTTTCGGGATAAAGGTTGGGATTCGTTTGAGAAGCAGGATTAAAAGGTGGGACTGGACCCGGCTTGAGAGAAAAGGAGGACAGCGGACAAATTATGGGGATATTATTAAGTAGGGATTTGGGGGGACATAAGTTAGAACTAAAACACTGGTTTACACTAGAGTCACATAATTCGATGCTTCCATAACCCGAATGGATGGAAGTAGGGTCTTCTTTGTGGTGATAGAATACGGCGGGGGTCTTAAATTCCCTGGAATAAGCTGGTGGTGGTGCTTCAATGGACACTGGTGTGTTACATGACAGGCTCGGTGACTCTCGTTTTTTGACAGAGTTTTCTCGGCACTGTTGGAGGGGGGAGAATTTGTTTTCGTTGAGCTGAACTGCTTGTAGTATCTCACTGACCTTTGATGTAATGGTGGGAAGGTTTGATGTAAATCGTTTTTTGACAGGTCCAAACTGATGAGAGAAGGAATTGGAGGGGGTGCTGACTGTGGGTTTAAATTTTTTTCGGCACTATTTAAGGGCTTTTTAAAATATTTGTATCCATATTTCAAGTGGATTTGACAGCATTCACCGAAGCAAAGCCCACTTCTAAAACTGTTACAAACCCTGGAATGCAAGAGTTTGCACCCAGGGACACTACATTCATTCTTCAAATAATAATTCTTGCACAAATGAAGGTATTTACACGACTCTTCCTTCTTGCAAATCCCTCTCCAGGCATATTTGCATATACCTTTATTAGCATTAACTTGTTTCCTGGATAGTTCATCACTAGTATTGAACTCACACCTAGTTTTACATGCATAATTAGGGTCAATTTCAGAATGAACTTGACCTTGAACACTTGTGCCTGAGAGGGGACCCCCCCCCCCCTTTTTTTTTCTAAGGAGATTCTTAAAAACCCATTTCTGTCACCCATACGGGTGATATGTTTTGGTCTTTTCTATAAAATTTTTCAGCCAATCAGAAAATCCTGTGGAAAATCTGATTTGCTTAAATTGGCGCTAGCTACATCTTGGTATAAGTAAACTTTCATTGTGACTGGGCTACACTAAGTCGCAATTCCTATGAAATATCATTTTAAACTTGTAAATTTGATCAAAATTTCGCGGAAACATCTAAATAATTAAAAACTTCGAAGTGCTAGAATTCGATGTGAAAACCTAATATGAGTCCAAAGGAAAATATCCTGTGGCAAAAAAAGAATTTTTGTAAATCTAGATGGCATTATTCACTTGGCTTTTATTTCTGAAATTCATGATATATCCTTCGACCTGTATCTCTTTTTTTATAATCTGTTTAGTGTCATTCTCTTTCTTCTCCTCTGTATTCTTTTTTCATATTTTGTAGAGATTAGTTTTTTTTCTTTAAACAAGTACACACGCCTATTACGATCTCAAGAATATATTCTGTGGTGTGGCCGAAAAATACATTTTCAATAAGCCTATATGGCGCGGCATCAATAGCTGTTAATTCTGAATCTCATAATATATCTGTTGGACAATGATTTTTCTTTTCTTTTTTGATGTTATCGGTGATCTTTGGACTGAATAAAATAGTCTATTTGGTCTATAAAGACGCAAAAAAAAGTTTAGGTAAAGCTGTCGAATATTTTGTTTTTTTCTTTTTGACGTTTTTTTTTTTTTTCAAGCTGTAGTTGATCTTTTTTTTTTCTCTAGGTGTGAATAGACCAACTGACAGTGAAGGTAAGAAATCATACTAATAATTTGTTGATTTAATTTTAGAGTTAGTGTGATTAATTATTGGACTAACGGAGTTAATTGTGGTAATTGAAGCATGGCAAGGCATAATTCTTTTTCAAAATATATAAATAATTTAATCAAATAGCCGAGAAAACTAGGGTAATATCAGCCAGTGGACAGAAAGGAAGTGAAAAGGACAAAAGCAGATATTTCGGTAAGGACCGGCTTTTCTTCAAAAGCTGTTTTTTTGTCGGTTTTTTTTTTTCACTAAAGACTGCACAGCGGAGGTTCTTGCCGAAATGTCTGTTTTTGTCCTTTTCGCTTCTTTTCAGTTCGCTGACTAATGTTACCCTTGTTTTCTCAGTTATCTAATTATATTATATGCATAGTTTTTTTTCTTGTTTTTTATACTTCAAATATAACCTGTGTGGCTTTAGAATGTATTTATTATAGTAACCATCTAGAATGAATTTATGCTGCTTTGATTTATAAGTTTTTCCTGTCATTTTTTTAAAAATCCAATCGACCTTTTGATCTAAATTGGAGCAGCCTGCTATGTTTTACCCAATAAAATTAAAATTAAGGTTCCCTAAAACTAGGGTTGTCGATTGCTGGTTTGGGGGCTCAGGAATATAACTAAAACAGTATAGGGGATGATTTGACAGTAACTCCACGACAAAATCAAGAGTTAAAAGTTTTTTTTTTTTACTAGAAAAACATTAATAAATAATATAGATGGAAGAAAACTCCTTTGACCCTCTCCTCCCTCAAAGACCTAAAGATGCAAAGTGACAGGTTGAATACTTGAGGAGGGTCTTCTTCCGTTAATTTCAGGAACAGGTCATCTTATCAGACGGAATATTTTATATAATTTGGGAGGTAGGAGGAGCGTACGTAGCTATGTTGCCCCATGCAGCTTGGTGCTACATTGAGTTGTTAGTGGTAGTATTTGCAGCGAGAATAACAGTAGACCAAGATTTTGTAGCGTATGCTCGTAACTAGCACATACACGGGCTTTTACGACATGATGGGTACCAGAATTTAATTAAAATGACAAATGTTTTGAATAAAATTCACTTCGTTCAAAAATAAGCTGTTTTAATCACTCATTTTTTATACTAGAAGGACTTTTTTGGGGTGGAAATGACATTATTTCCAGTCAAATAGAAATTCATTCTGCTTTGTGGGCAATCATCACCTGGTTAATCATTAGCTCCTTTATGTGCAATTAATTAAAACAAATTTCCACAAAATAAGTTTTTCAAAGAAAAGTAAAGAACTCCATTAAACAAAAAATGAGCAAAACTAAAATCAAATAATCTACCAAGCGTGAAACTACCACAAACCAGCATTGATAAATAAATGAAACCCAAAACGAACAGAAATTACAATAATTAACCGAATCAAGCTCAAAACGAGCAGAAATTAGCAGAAGTTGGGCGGAAAACCCCTATGCCTTCCCAAGGCCAGAACAAAATTTGCACTTTACTGAAAAAATATAAATGTATTGTCAGTTTAATATACATATACTGATATTTAGTAATCAAAATGTTAATATTATTTGATTTATTAAAGTTAAAAAGTAAAAACATTTATATTTTTTCAGTAAAGTGTAAATTTTGTTCTGGCGTTGGGAAGGCATAGGGGTTTTGTGCGAGCTCGTAAGAGCTCGTAACTCCTTATCAATAATTAATCTTCTGCTCTGAAAACAATCGCCTGACATTATGCAACGACCACCTGAAGCGAGTATTTCTCATTGCACACATACATTCAATACATTTCTGATCCTCCAAAGAGAGTATGTGTATTAATTTTTCTTTTTTCTTTTTTGTGCTGGTCGTCTGACAGACCTCCAGTCTCCTACCCGTGTATCTGAATTTTTGAAGTTTTCATGTTATCTTGTTTGGAATGAGATGAAGATATAGGATTTCGTTTAATGTTTTTCTTAAGTTCGTTTCCTTCCCATCTTCACCTGTGCATTTTCTGCTGGACCTCCTAGGTTTTGAAACTCAAGGTTTCCGTATTAGGTATTGGCTATTGAAAACTCGTCTAAACTGTTTTAGTTTTACCATGCAATGACTTATTTGTCAATATGAGTCGTTTGTCTCATGCTTTGTTTGTTTTTTGCGGATTTTAATTTGTGCAACTGCTTTAAACATAGTTTTTAATATGAGATAACCAAGAAAATCTAAACATTTTTAATTTTAAATTAATCAAACTTAATTTACTAAGCTTTAGTTCTTATGAAATATTACTTAAAACTTGTAAACGAAAGTAAGACATGCTTCTACTTACAAACCTTAGACCTTAGTTCCGTCTGTGGACCCGGAGGCACCCAGGGCATAAAGAAGATGCTGCCAATCTTCCTGCAAATTTGCTACTGCCAGTATAACCTCCCACTGAGGCTGGATTGAGGTGCTTGGGTTTCGCAGATCTGTCTAGTACGTTCGGTGCGTGGTGTTTCTGGTTCTGTGGTGTGTACCCGATGGTTGTGAGTAGAGCGGCGCATTCGGTAGCCAGGGTTTGTTTATACGTAGTACGTGGCCAAGGTATCTCCATTAACGAACTCTTATTACATCTGTCATAAGAGGCTGACCTGTTTTATCTTGGATGGAGTGGTTGCCAGTGGATGTTTAGAATTCTTCTGAGGTGTATGTTCTAGAAAGCAAAATTTCTTCTTTCTTGTTCCTTGTTCAAGTGCCAGGTTTTGGCTACGTAAAGCAGAACTGGCATGGTCTTGCTATTGAGATTCGCAATTTCAGCCATAGAATTAAGCTTTGAGACTGCCAAACTTTCTATTGTCTATTGCAGGCTCTATTGCCTTGAACAATTCTTGTGAGCACTTCTATTGTGGATATGTATTTTCAGTTATGTTTCCTAGTTGTTTGAAATGGACGACTTGTTCTAACTGTTGGTCTCCACGAGTGATTTTCAGGGCTAAGTCTGTTGTGGCCATGCTTTTGATTTTTCGATATTTATTTTTAGGCCGATCTCGAAATCACTCTCTCTCTCTCACACTTGGTCTAAGAGTACTTGAAGTCTTTTTTGCACGACTCTAGTACGGCGATGTCATCAGCAAAGTCTGTATCGCACAAGCGTACTTCAGGATTCAGCTGGATGCCGTCCGTGCTTCTGCTTCACATCATGTAATCAATTACAATTACGAAGAGTAGCGGCGACAAGACACAGCCTTGTTTAACTCCTGACAGGATGCAGAAGAAAGGGGTCTTGTCACTTAGCGTCTTTAAACAGCATTCATTCTCTTTAATTAGAGCAGTGATTAACAAAAAAATGTTTCTGGGGATTCCGTAATGCAGTAGGATCCTCCACAGACTCTGATGATCCATATGCCTTCTCAAAAACGGTGAACATCATAAAGATCTTTGATCCCCACTCTGCTTTCTTCCATCACTATCCGTAGCTCCGCACTAGAACGGTTCGGTCTGAATCCATGTTGCTCATGACAGAGGTGTCTATCGAGTTGGGAGCTGATTCTCTGCAGTAAAATGTGTGATATCAATTTACTGGGTTTAGCAAGCAGGCAGATCCCTAGCTACTTCCCCAGGTGGGTTGTGTCCCCTTTCTTGGAGATCATCACAAGGGTACTGGATTTCCAGTTAGAATGTACACTGGTTGTCATCCAGATTGCTGCAAACAAAGCTTTCCTGACAGTCAGACATGTGAGAACCGTCACTTTTATTGTTTCCGCGGAAATTCGTTCTTCGCCTGGTGACTTCGGATTTTTTACCTTTTTTGCTGCTGTTGCAATTTCGGTGGATGACGGCGGATCTGTAATAAAATTTAAGGAGAACAAATTTGTTGCTTGAATTTCTGGAGTTTGACTAGTAGAGGTTTGTTCAACATCTCTTCCAAGTGGCTAGCCCAGACTACGTTCACCACAGACTGCTTTGTCATCAGGATGCCCGAGGGGGCTTTTACTAATCCATGCTATATAGATTAATTCTTGCCAGTTATCTCGTTGGGGATTTTAATGACAGCTCTTGAGTCACCTCTTTTCTCTGCTTCTTCCACCTTTGGTGATTTGAGTAGATTGAGCTTTTTAGCTAAATCTACCTACCCAACTTGCGAATTTATTTGAAATTATAGCAAAGCATCCTAAACATCTATGGTCACTAAACTTATGAAATATTCCAATTCGGTGTGTAAACCTGATACAAGTCTTAAGTAAAATATTCGGAAGCTGAAATTTATTTTTGATGAATGTAGATAGTACTTTTCCTTTGCAAACAATTTTGAATTAATAATGTATTCATTGTGTTTCTTCTTTTCGTTTTATGTCTGTTTAATGTGACTCTTGATTCTTGTGTTCTGAAACTTGTAGGGATTAGTGGAGTATCTCGTCTTTTCTTTTTTAGTGTCAACAACAGTTTTAGGACACATTAAACCAATCTATTTCATTTGCAAATTGTGAGGGTAAAGAAGGGGGAAAAAGGGCTAGGCAAAACCGTTCAGTATTTTACAGCTTCCTTCACGTCGATTTTGTTTCTTTCTTATAAAACTTCTTATATGACTAAGCTTAGCTGGTGAGAGAAAGTACTTTGCTTTAAGAGGGCTAACATATTAATATAAGTCATATAATCAAAGCAGAGTCAACTTTCTGAGGTTTATTTTTTAAGTACGTTTATTATGCGACTTCAGATGAATTTGGGGATAATACCGAAGTAGGGTTAAAGTTGTGCAACAAGCAGGATTTCGTCTTTTTTTTAATATCAACAGCTTAGTCGTTAAACAAGTCAATTTGGTTTGGAAATTGCAAGGGTAAAGAAGGGAGGAAAGGGATTAGGCAAAACAGTTGAAATTTTCACATTTTCTTGGCTACGATTTTTTTTGTATGTTATTTTTATTTTATTTTTTTAGATTCTAGTCGACCAAATGGCAGTGAAGGTGAGAAAAAACTCCATAACAAAAAACGGAGTGCTAAACAGCAGTCGAATTCGAGGCGACAGACTAGCAGTGAATGTGAGAAAATGCGCTTTAACAAGAATGGGGGTGCTGAAAATCAGTCATACTCACGGCGACAGACTGGCAGTGAAGGTGAGAAAATACGCTATAAGAAGAAAGGGAGTGCTGAGGAAAAATACAAAAGAAGAAAACTTGATCCTTTAATTGGTCTTCAGTTTACTGGTTTTGTTAAAGCTGAACCTGAATAAAATCATACAACGTCTACCCAGATATCCAATAAAATGTCTCTTATACTTTTATCGTGTAGTAGGTTTTGCCGTTTGTAATGTTTGATTTTTTTTTTTTTTTTTTTTTTTTTTTACGGAAGATGTGTTTTCCATATTTCTTTCGTATTTTTTCCGTATTTTATTTTTATTTCTTTTGAAGACGGCTCTCAGATATTCGTTGGAGATATTCCACTTGTTAAACTAGAATACTAAAATAAGAACAAATTAAAATACTGAGAAAATTGGTAGCAATTAGCTCTTTGACTCTTTGACTTAATAGCTGTCATCCATTTTGCCCAGTAAACTATGGTATGCTGGCTCCAGAAAAGATGAGTTTGTAGATTGCATCATCCAAGTCGTTCACTAGGGCTCTAAGGAAACCGGAAAGCTCCTTAGTATAGAACGATTCCAGTCACCCAGCCGTTTGGCTCCAGAATTAGTAATTGCCTTTGAATAATGACCAGGCGGACGTGTTGGACGGTGTTTAAGTTGGAACTTGTCATTGGCTATTGAACCAAATTTTTCCGCTACTGCTTTTGCTGCCTCAATTTTCGTCCCTATCTGATTTAGGTCTTCAAGGAGAGAATCTAAAATATCGCGTGTTGCCCTGAGTTTTTTGTTAGGAGTCATGCGATCAAGGTTTTCAGACTGCAACTTTTTCACAAGAATTTTCGTCCTCAACATGACCTGGCACATGAACATAAACGTCAGAATAAGGTCAAAACAGGTTATGTGGCGGTGCTAGATGTCATATCCGTATTTTATTGTTCTTCAACCGAATGGAAAACTATGGCACCAACCGTAAAATCACTGCACGAGTCGGTAAAACCGCTACATTTACCGACCGAGATAGATATTTCGGTATATATCATGTCAGTATCTTCACGCTCTTTGTTTAACCAAATTGAAAATCGTTGCACCATTCGTAAAATCACGGCAGGAGTCTTTAATACTGCTGCGTTTACCGACCTAGTTCGAAATTTCTGTAGCTGACATGTCAGTATTTTCCTTCTTTTTTTTTCGACGGACATCGGCAGATAATATCACTAATGAATATAAAGATAAATTGATGGAAAATAAGGCACAAGTGAACATTATTACTACTATTGATCATATACCCAATGAACCCAGTAATAGCAAAGATGAAACGCATATTGAACCTGTAGGTGACATCTCAGTAGAAATTGTGTATGACTCAAAATGAAATAACGATTATTCTACTGGTTACGAAGTAAGAGAAGAGAGTAGCTACAGTATCAAGGGAGAACATGAAGAATTATTTTATGGAACAGATTCAAAATGTCCAAATTTGTTCAATGATATTAATAATGTATAATAATGTATGTAGCATATTTTTATGTTAATATTCTACATGTTGTTATTTCAATAAAAATATGTTATGCATTACTTTGTTATATTACCATTATTTTTTGGGTACGCTAGCAAGTCAAACGTTTAGAATGTTTGTTAAAAAGTCAGAAATGTAAGAAAAGGAATTTTCAGAGACATAGATACTACTAGCAGACTCATAAGTACATTAATTGTTGACTGAGTATTAAAAATTAATAAAAAAGAAAGTGCTTTTGCATAGAACAAATTCAACTACAGAGGTATTTCTTAGCATAAAAAGGATCTTACAACATTTCACAGAATCAAGAGACTATTCAAATGTTTCAGAATCTATGCTCTCTGTAGTTTACATGCAACTAAAATCTACCAATTACCAATTAATACAGGTATTTTTTCTTAGCATAAAAAGGATTTTACAACATTTCACAGAATCAAGAAACTATTCAAATATTTCAGTATCTATGCCTTTGCAGAATGTATGTAACTAAAATCTTCCATTATCAATTAATACAGATATTTTTTTTCTATCAAAAGGATTATACAACATTTCACAGAATCAAGAAACTATTCAAATGCTTCACGAACATAGATTAAAATAAATAACAGAGTCAAACTCAAGACGAGAAGAAATTAATATGAGTAGGGTAATATTGCTTTAATTAAAATTTCGATGAACACTCGAAATATGTAAAAAAAATTACAAAGAATATGCCTTGAATCAAATTGTAAGGTAGCACAAGAATAAAGCTTCATTAGATTCACAAAGCAGAATAGCTTCATAAAGCAGATTCATTCCACTACACTTAAGTCTGGGTACGCACACCCGACATTGACTTTCAGGACCCTAAGGAGATCCATTTTGGAATGAATCTGCTTCCAGTATTGTTGTCTCGAAATGTCTTGTCTAGGGCGAGCAAGTTCTCTTGCCTAAAAATAAAGTATCCATTAACTAGTATAGTTCAATACTTATAATTTTACATATAAGTATTTATACATAAAGCAAACTATTTTAAAAAATAGGGTATTATGCCCCTAATTTCTTGTTAAGACACAGGAAAAGCCATCTCTCGAATCTGAAAAATGGTAGTTTTTTTTATCGAAAAAAAAATAGTTGACTATTTATCGACCTTCTTTTTACAAAATTGTTTAATCTTTCTTTAGAAGAAAACGTTCAAAACAACAAGAAAATGGTATGCAAGTGAAAATGATTAGATAAGCATGCCTAAGCTTACAATAAAATTAATTAAATTTTAGATAAACACTCGAAACATGAAAAAAAAATACAAAGCATATGGCTAAATTCAATTTTAAATAATAATAATTTATTTATGACCTCTATGCATACAAGGGTGTGCACAGAGGAGTATAGGAAATAAATGAAAAGAAAACTGAAAAAAAAATATACTTCTTATGACAGCTCATAAGTGCATAACACTAAAAACACTTGTAAAACATAATGCATAAACACTCATAATACATAAATAGCTGTTCCAGTAAAGCAATGGTGACAACGAGACAATCAAGGGGAAAATTTATTCTATTTTCTCTAGATCGTCTAGGAAATCGGTCGTATTGCTGATCCATTTTAACAGTAAAATCAAATATTCCGACTTTTCGTATAATATACCTGTTTTTGAACCATAGTGGAATTCCAAGAAAATATTTACACAACCGGAAAAAGTACACGCGGATACGCTTTTTATTACTTTTACTTTAAAACTTCAAAAATGGAACAATGAAAAATACATGAGGTTCAAACATTGAACTATAAATTATAGCAAGTGTTTGTTTATCAAAACGACCTTTCACCATGACTAGCAGGACATAAGTTTTCCCAGTACAGACGATAACGCCAACTCCCGCGTAGCTTTAATTGTCGGGTCAAAAGGCAACCCAAGGTATTTAATGGAATCTTCGTTAAAAATATTAAGTGATCCCACCCTAATTGAATGATGCTGGAAATCACTATTATTGTTTGCCACTAGGAATTCTTTTTTAGTAAGTTCAATCTCTAATCCTATCTCCCGTAGATGTGAATATAATATGTTAATTGTATTCTATATTGATATTAAGTTGTTCGTAAATAACAAATTATCATCAGCATACGACAAGTGGCTACTGTCGATACTGTCAATCACATATGGGGGTAGGTACCGTGTGGCTGCTCTAATTGCATTATTAAATATAACGGGGCTAAGAATTGACCCTTGTTTTACTCCACGAAGTAAAGAAATTTGGTCTGAAAGTCCCCCTCCCGAAAAAATTCTCACAGATGAATTACCATACCAACCCGTTAAACACTGGCTTATAAATAGGTTCACCCCACTACGCAACAATGATAAAAAAGGTTATGCAGCATACTATTATCAACATACGTGGTTATACAACATACAAACCATCTGGACCTGGGGTCTTCCCACATTTTAGTGATCTAATTTGAATCAAAACCGAAGATTGAGAAAAACAAATTAGGTTTTTGTATTGGTTCAACTGAGAAATATACTTATACAACAGTTCACGATAACTCAATTCAGTTGATGGTGGGTGACACGTGGCATTTTTTTAAGCTCTGTAATCATTTTTCAGTAAGGAACTGAGTAAAAATACTTGTTACTACCCTGATTTATCTAATTTGTAAAGTTGGGCTTTAGTTTTCAGAAATAAGAACATCCACGTTTAAAATACATCTGATTTTATTAATAATATTTGATTTTTCTAAAAATAAAGGTGGGTTTTAGTTATCAGATATAAGAACACCCACGTTTAAAATACATCTGATTTTATTAATAATATTTGTTTTTTTTTTATTAAAGTTGGGTTTTAGTTTTCAGAAACAAGAACATTCATGTTTAAAATAGATCTGATTTTATTAATAATATTTAATTTTTTAATAAAGTTGGGTTTTAATTTTCAGAAACAGGATCATCCACGTTTAAGATACATCTGATTTTATTAATAATATTTGATTTTTTAAAGTTAGGTTTTAGTTTTCAGAAATAAGAACATTCATGTTTAAAATACATCTGATTTTATTAATAATAATTGATTTAAAAAAAATAAAGTTAGGTTTTAGCTTTCAGAAAAAATAAGAACATCCATGTTTAACATACATTTGATTTTATTAATAATACTTGAGATTTTAATAAAGTTGGGTTTTAGTTTTCAGAAATAAGAACATTCACGTTTAAAATACATCTGATTTTATTAATAATATTTGATTTTTTCTTAATAAATTTAAGTTTTAGTTTTCAGAAATAAGAAAATCCACGTCTAAAATACATCTGATTTTATTAATAATTTTAAATTTTTTAATAATACTTGATTTTTTAATAAAGTTGGGTTATAGTTTTCAGAAATAAGAACATCCACCTTGAAAATAAATCTGATTTAATTAATAATATTTGATTTTTCTTAATAAAGTTGGGTTTTAGTTTTCAGAAATAGGATCATCCAAGCTTAAAATACATTTGATTTTATTAATTATATTTGATTTTTTAATAAAGTTGGGTTTTAGTTTTCAGAAATAAGAACATTCATGTTTAAAATACATCTTATTTTGGTAATAATATTTGATTTAAAAAAAATAAAGTTGGGTTTTAGTTATCAGAAACAAGAACATCCATGTTTAAAATACATCTGATTTTATTAATAATATTTAATTCTCTAATAAAGTTGGGTTTTAGTTTTCAGATCCACGTTTAAAATAAGTCTGATTTTATTAATAATAACTGACTTTTTAATAAAGTTGGGTTTTAGTTTTCAGAAATAAGAACATTCACGTTTAAAATACATCTGATTTTATTAATAATATTTGATTTTTTAATAAAGGTGGGTTTTAGTTTTCAGAAATAAGAACATCCACGATTAAAATGCATCTGAATTATTAATAATATTTAATTTTTTATTAAAGTTGGGTTTTAGTTCTCAGAAATAAGAACATCCACATTTAAAATACATCTGATTTTATTAGTAATATTTGATTTTGACCCGGGTACCTGCAGCCAACCTAAAATCATCACTTTTTTTCAAATAACTTCATTTACATTTAAAAAAGTATAGATACTGACATATTTTCACTACCACATCTGCTGTCCTCTTTTCATCTAGTTATAGGTGGCAGCACCCCAGCTCAAGCACAGGGACATGGTGAGAGAGAGACATGAAAAAAGTTAGGTTCACTTATCGTGGCACCACGATAAGTGAACCTAAATTAACCTAACTTTTGTCATGTCTCTGGAGTTTTAAGTTCTGGAAATTAGGTCTTTGAGGATCACAACTCCCACACATTCTTCAGGGTAAGGATTGTAAGTTATGCCCAGGGGGCATACAAAGTTTTTATAGAAGGCGTTGTCGTAGATGTATTTTAAACATCAAAAAAGGCTCATTCGATTGGAAATTCAAAGAGCTAGTGCCCTTTTTAATGGTCAAAAGTGATTGGAGGGCAACTAATCCCCCTCTCACGCCCACCTTATATGGGTGGATTACCTTATATGGTAATCCCCCTCTCATGCCCACCATATAGACGCTTATATGGTTGTTATGGAAGTAATACTCATATAATTTTCAGAGATGGCTCATTTGATTGGAAATTGAAAGTCTTAGTTCACTTTTTTAGCGTCGAAAGATATTGGAGGGTAGCCAGCTCCCCCCCCCCCCCAAACCTGTTTTTTCCCAAAAGCATCCAATAAAAATTTTAAGATAGCTAATTTGTTAAAAATAGTTCAAAGATCATATAACAAAAATTTCGGTGTCGACACAACCCCCAGGGCCCGGGGGCGGGCGTTGTAAGTTATGCCCTGGGGGCATACATTGGTCTTATGGAAGGGATGCTCGTATTAACTTCAAAGAGGGCTCATTTGATTAGAAATTGAAAGTTCTACTTCACTTTTTAAGAGTCAAAAGAGATTGGAGGGCAGCTAGCCCCCCCCCCCTCCATACCCTTTTTCCCTCAAACCCATCCAATAAGAAATTTGAGATAGATTTTTTTTAAATAGTTCAAAGACCATATGACGAAAATTCCGGGGTCGACACAGCCCCCCAGGGCCCGAGGGCAGATGTGTTAAGTTATGCCCTGGGGGAATATATGGTTCTTATTGAAGGGATGCTTTTAAAAACTTCAGAGATGGCTCATTTGATTGGAAATTGAAAGTTCTAGTTCGGTTTTTTAGAGTCAAAAGAGGTTGGAGGGCAAATAGCCCCCCCCCCCAACGCCCCTTTTCCCCCAAATTCATCTAATAAAAATTTTGAGATAGCCATTAATTTAAAAATTGCTCAAAAGTCAGATGACAAAAATTCAGGTGTCGTCACAAACCCGCAGGGCCTGGGGGCAGGCGTTGTAAGTTATGCCCTGGGGCAAATATGGATCGTATGAAAGGGATCCTCGTATAAACTTCAGAGAGGGCTCATTTGATTGGAAATTGAAAGTTCGAGCTCACTTTTTAATAGTTAAAAGAGATCCGAGGGCAGCTAGCCACCCCCACGCCTTCTTTTTCCAAACCCATCTGATGAAAATTTTGAGATAGACATTTTGTTAATAATAGTTCAAAGGTCGGATAAGAAAAAATCCGGTGTCAATACAACCCCCCCCCCCCCAAGGACCAGGGCAAAGCCTTCTAAGTTATGCCCTAAGGACCTGTATTGTTCATATGAAAGGGATGCTCGTATAAACTTCATAGAGAGCTCATTTGATTGGAAATTGAAAGCTCTAGTTCACTTTTTAAGAGTCAAGAGAGTTAAGGGCAAATAGCCCCCCCCCCCACGCTCTTTTTCCCAAAACTCATCCGCTACAAATTTTGAGTTAGCCAGTTTTTGGGAAATTTTTCAAAAATTAGATAACAAAAGCCTACCCCCCCCCCCAGGGTACGGGGGATAGGCGTTGTAAGTGTTGTCCTGGGGGTGTATATGGTTCTTATGAAAGGGATGCTCGTATAAACTTCAGAGGGGACTCATTTGATTGGAAATTGAAAGTTCCAGTTCAATTTTTAAGAGTCAAAAGATGTCCGAGGGCAACTAGCCTCACCCCCACACACCCTTTTTTCCCCAGGGCCACCCGATAAAATTTTTATAATTGCCATTTCATTAAAAATAGTTCAAAGGTCAGATAAGAAAAGTTCCTGTGTCGACGGAACCCGTCAGTACCTGGAGGCAGGCGTTATGAGTAATGCTTTAGGGGCATATATAGTTCTTATGGAAGGGATGCTCGTATAAACTTCGGAGAGGGCTTATTTGATTGGAAACTGAAAGTTCTTGTTCACTTTTTAAGAGTCAAAAGATATCGGAGGGTAATTAGCCCCCCCTCCTCCACGCCCTAAATGCATTAGATAAAAATTTTGAGCAGAAGATACAAGTACCATCGCAGTCCCTGCAATGCAGTCATATCAGAATCAAGCCAGTTTGTGGGGTTCACACGATGAAGTCCTTATAGTCATTGCAGGGCATGCTTCGACAGCAGCCGAATATATCATGGCTCTGCAAACTTTTAATAGGGAGCCAATAGTTTCAAGAGAAACTTGTCCACTCAAGTGGTGGAAGTCTCGTGCAATGGGGTCCCAAAAACACCTGTACAAAGTTGCAATCAAATTCATGTCTGTGCCCACTACCAGTGTCCCTTCTGAAAGAATGTTTTTCAAGGCTGATCAGATAATTATGAACGGCGGAACCGACTCAGGGAAAATATTGACATGCTGCTGTTTTTGAATAGCCAGTAGTTTATTTTTCTCTTTTCCTGAACCCGAATAATTTGAAATCTGTGTTTTTATTATATTCATTTATATAATCGAAGTTTACCTTAATTATTTGATTTTATATTATTTAAATTTTGAAAAAAAAGCTATACAAAATACCCTTTATTTATCATTTGCGTTACTGAGCTTTGGCAAATCCATGAGATAGCAAAAAACTGATTAGAAATATCGATATCGAATATCGAAAGTAAAAATATCGATTTATCGATTAATCAAAATATCGCCCAACACTAGTCATGGGATCTAAACCCCCCCCCCATACCTGACGGAATGTTTTTTCATCTCTTAATCTTGTTTAGGAATTTTTCATTGTACATCTGTTTTCGCCTCAGACTCAAAAATCTCAAGCGCACTAGACACATCAATATTCAATACTTCACGAATTTAAAATAGCAAGTTGCTTTTTAGCGATAACTTTTTGGCTTAAAAGTATGATCTAGAATGGCCACGACTATGGAAAAATTCTCCTTTTTTTCAAGGGTGATCGTACTGAATGTTTTATAATGTTTATGACGTCATCTGAAACTATACGAGATGTATCCCAAACTACACGGCAAAGCTCATAATTTGCAGCCCTTCTCCCGGGCACTGTGAGGAGGTAAGTCATCCTCAAATACATCATGGTTGCAGGGGCAGCTGCAATCTAGTAAAGGGCGAACCGCAGCCCATAGTAATCAAAAGTTGAAAAACATGTTTTCAAAAACTGCCTTGTGAAAAAAAATTACCATCTGACACTGAATCAGAATAGGTAACTATTGTTTCGGTTGATCTTAGAAGTAAAAGTTTATTGCGAAAAGAAATTTTTGGTAATATCGAAAAAGAGCCTGAAACCCCTTAAAAATGGCGTCAAATCGAAATAAAAAGTGCACCATAGGAATTAGCATGGTCCAAAACCTTAGGTAGAATAATTACAATCCCCCACCTTGAACACCAAGGAAAATGACTTTTTTGCATGGGTAGCACTGATCTGTCTCCTTTTTTCTTTTGTTTTTTCTAGCAGGGCTAGGGGTGGCCAGAGCATCATAGAGAGGTGTTTAATAGCTCATTCGAAAGGGAATTAAATTTTTAAGAGTCTATTTTTAAATGACCAAAAAGATTGGAGGTCAAATAAACCCCCCTCCCCCCCCTCCAGACCCCCTCCAGACCCCCTCCCCCAACTAGTCCTATAAAAATTTCGAGATAGCTATTTTTTTAACATACTTCAAAGGTCCGATATATATGGTTTTGATGATGATAAAGCCCTCCATAGTCGCTGGGCAAGGGATGTATGTGGTATCGGGTGCATCGATTTCGCGCGTATCGGTATCGGGTGTGTTGGTATCGCATGTATCGTATGGGGAATATCGGTATCAGTATCCGCTGTTGTTTTTTTTTCAGTGATTTTCTAGGCTCATTTTTTAAAGCATGTCCCGGCAAGGTATCATGGTTGCAGCGGCAGCTGCAGCCTAGCAAAGATCGAACCACATCCCATAGTAACTAAAAGTTAAAAAACGCGTTTTGACAAAAACTTCCTAGTGAAAAACAATTGTCATCTGACACTGATTCAGAAAGGATAACTATTATTGCGGTTCGTCTTAAAAGTAAAAGTTTATTGCAAAAAGAAATTTATGGTGATTTCTAAAAGAAGCCTCAAACCCCTCGAAAATGGTGTCAGATCAAAATGAAAAGTGTACCATTGGAATTAAAATTGTCAAAATTTTGTACAGGGAAGTTACAGTCACCCTCCCTGAACAACAAAGAAAATCACTTGTTTGCATCGGTAGCACTGATCTATCTCCAGTTTTTTTTTTTTTTTTTTTTTTTTTTTCAACGGGTCTAGCGGGCTACCACAAAATCATAGAGAGATTCTTAATGGCTCATTCAAAAGTCATTTCTCATATCTACGTTCTTTTTATAAATTCTACCATCTGCAAGTGCCACATGGCACTAAAATGGCACTTCTTGTGCTATTTCTCAAAGGGTTTCACCGTAAATAGGTTATATCAATCAACACGGTTTGAACTTCAAGAGTAGTTTGAAGTTTCTTGAATATAATTTTAAATTTGACTATAGGACGATTGAAAGTAATATGTTCAGTATAAGTTCAATTCAAATATTTGAATTATAGCAGAAAAAGGGGAATGCTAATTGAACTTTGAGAATAAAAAGATAATTATAAGAATAAGGAAATATATTTTTACTTTTAAATAAGTTGAGTTTTCTTGTCTGCAAAATGAACACGCAGAAATTTATGTACAAAAATTATCTTTTAACTTTTACAATCGCTTTTTTAAATATTTTTGTGAGTTTCTGTAGGTAGAAAATTTCTTAAGATACTACCCTAATCTTACATCATATTAGCATTTCTTATGACATCAAATATGGCATCATATAAGTATTTTCTTGTATGATGTGATGCATAGCATAAATAAGATTGTTGAGTTTCAAACTCAAGAGTTATATATATAATATAATGCCTGTTGGAAGGCCCAAAAAATGAAAATTTGCAGTTGCAGTTACTATAAATGATGATTTTTTGAAACAACACCTGAACTAACGTGTCAAAAATGAAAATGAAGAGAAAAGACACAAGTGGTTAAAAGACATACGACAACAAACAAGTGAGGGAGTCAAAAATGAAAATGAAGAGCAGTGAGTCAACGAAAATCAACCTGGACAGCGAGAATCAAAACGTGTCAAATTGAAAATGACAGCGATGATGATTGGGTTTGGGATTTCAACATGGATAAGGTCATCAATGCATACTATATTTTGTTAAAAAAAAAACAAAGGTTTGGCTATATGTATTTAATAATGACGAAAGATAAGCCGAGGTGTAACGAGGCAAACAAATTGATAATGATAGCGATGATGATTGAGTTTTGGATGTTGATGCCTATTAGACAAGGTTGTGACAAATTTGCCAAATTGTAAGCAAATCTGCTTTTCTGGGACTAGCCTCTTTGCTGAGCTTACCGCCTAGCAGGCCAAATAGAGGTCTATAGGTGAGTTTCGTCATTCCGGTATAGTTCCTGAAACTCTTGGTACGTGCAACAACTGCTTTTTTCCAACGGTTCATTCACTCTTGATTGTAGTAGATAAAAAAAAGTTTTTTTTTTAACTGAAAGTAAGGAGCGACATTAAAACGAACAGAAATTATTCCGTAGAGGAAAGGGGCTGTCCTCTCCTTAACGCCTGGCTCTTTACGCTAAAGTTTGACTCTTTGTCACAACTCTACTTTTAAAACAATAAAAACTTTAGCGTAAAGAGCAAGGTGTTGAGGAGGGGACAACTCCTTTCATCTATGGAATAATTTCTGTTCGTTTTAAGTTTTTATGTTGCTCCTTACTTTCAGTTCAAAAATCTTTTTTTTTTAATTTTTGAACATTTTTTAACTGAGGCAGGTTAAAATTTGCCTCACCGTACATGAAAAATTAAAACAAGACTTGCATGTTAATTTTGGTCGATTTATTCCGTATATGAAAGGTTGCATCCTCCTCAATACCTTGCTCTTTACGCTAAAGCTGTTAGCACTTTTATAAAAAGCTTCATATTCTAATTACACATCCCCCGTGTTTCAGTTTCAGTAAACAGTCAAACTTTAGAGTAAAAAGTAAGGTATTGAGGAGGGGTAACCCTTCATATATGGAATAATTTATGCTCGTTTTTCAAATAATGCCGGTAATTCTGGCTCACCCTCTATGGGATATACCCTTCCCCCTCACGGAAAATTCCTCCGTGAAAATTTTATCCAACGTAAAGTGCAGCCCCCCCTCGTCAAACTCCCTCCAGACAGTTCCATCCTCGCTGAGAATCCCTCCTCCCTTTAAAATTGCTTGCGGACGATTCAGCCTGGAAACTTCTCCTTAGCATTCTTTCATTTGAATAATACTTTAATTTCTAATCGGTTTCTCGATCACTCCGGAAATGCCCCTTCCGTGGAAATTAATCCCCAGAAAACAAAAACCACGGAAAAAGCCCCTGGATAATTCCCTCGTAACATCTCCTCATGAAAAATTTGCCAAAGAGAATGTAAGAAAATTAAAAAGAATTTCGTATAGTAATTTTGTTAAATCCCGTAGTGTAACATATCCCCTGGAATATTCACCCCCAGAAATTTCCCTCCCCAAGGAATATCCTCCCCATAAGAATCCACCGCAAGCACAACCCCCCCCCCCCGAAAAAAAATGTCTGTATGCTTCCCAATAACAAATACTATACGTAAACAATGGGTGAATTTCACAACTTACAGGCCTCTCCTCACGGACTTTGGAGGGGGGGGGGTGTAATTTGAAAACTAAAGACATAATTATTTGATCTTTCAACTATACTGAACAAAATGGCTATTTTATAATTTTGAGAAAAATGGGCATGGAAGGGAATCTAGTTTCCCTCCAATCTACTTGGTCATTTAAAATTGCACTAGAACTTTTAATTTCCGTTCGAATTTGCCCTCTCCGGATATTCTAGGAGCACTGGGTCGATACGATCACCCCTGGGAAGAAAACCAAACAAAAAAAGCAAATAAACACGAATCCGTGATCTTTCTTCTGGAAAAAATTCAAAATTCTACATTTTTGCTGATAGGTGCTTGAAACCTCTATAGTAGGGTTCTCTGAAGAGGTGAATGTGATAGTGTCATTTTCAAAAAGATTCTAAGACTTTTGAGGAGTGTTTCTTCCTTTTTTCAAAAATAAAGCAAATTATCTAAGGCTTGTAACCTTATGGGTAAGACTAAACTTAGTGAAACTTATATATTTAAAATCAGCATAAAAATCCGATTCGTTTAATTTATTTATTGTATCAAAGTTCCGTTTTTTAGAGTTTTCGGTTACTATTCAGCCGGGTCGCTCCTTACTTACAGTTCGTTACCACGAACCTTTTGATTTTCCCTATTATCACGGCTTCTTCAGAGCGCTCATTTAGCAAGTAGTGTGCTAAACCAGGTTAAAACACTTCTCCGAAATCAGCCAGGAGTTGGCAGGTTGAATGGTCTTGCGCACATGTGTCTATCAGTTACAATGCCAAGAAGAATAGTGACGCTGTTTTAAGTGACTTTGGGAGGAGATGAGGAAGTATTAAAATATGAGAAGCATTTGCAGTGCGGATTCAAGGGTTATAAAAATTAGAACTCTTCAGGTTGGCTAATTAAACTCATTATTTTATCTTTTTTAATAGCATCGTTATAAATAATCTCAAAAACAGAACTATGACAGCAATAACTAAGTTGTTGGTAAGTTTCTGGACTTCCAGTGGCTTTTAGCTGGTAGCCCCCCCCACAAATATAAATCCTAAATACGCTACTACCTAACATCTATGAGTATATATAACACATATGTTATTCAAGTTTGCTCTAAAAACTCATATGCGAATCAGCGGCGTCAATTAGGGCATGGGGATGGGCCGAGGAAGCTGTTTTAGGCACGGTGGCACTCCACGGCACACTTGGCATTATTAGATGTACATCAGTAAGCGAAAGGTGGGGGCTACCTCGAAAATAACTTAGCAATTGCTGTATTTACTTTGACGGAAGACTATTCTTCTGATAGAAGTATTAAACAAGCTATTTCACAAAAAAATAACAGTTCCGATGAGTACCTCTTTTATGACACATTAGTTGTCTTAAGTTTCGTTTCGAAAAATACTAAAAAAAAAAAATAACTGACAAAAAATAGGGAAAATATAACAAATTACTGCAAATGTGGTAAAAAAAATGTGGATTCATTTTGTTTTTTCCTTTGAAATATTTCTACAATGCATAATGGACTCACCAAGATTGTCTAAACTGTTCATTAAAATGTTCACCTTTGAAACCTTTAGTTGGATTTCACTATCAACATATTGATTTCACATTGAATTTCACATTGATAAACATAGTTTTTATGCATTTTGATAGAAGTATTACAAAAAAAAAGCAATTCGTACATCTTTTATGAAAGACTAATTAACTTTTGACCTTTTTTCAAAGCTTTTTCAAGCAAAAAAGGTTAAATTATATAGAAAATATAAGAGGCTGGGCAGAAATACTTGAGAAAATGTATTGAGTCATATTGCTATAGTCATTGAAATTTTTTCTAAAGTAAGTTGAACAGTGGAGATTTTGCAATTGTGCAATAAAATTTTCCAGCTTTGAAGTTTTTGAGCTTCCTTTCACTGTGAACAGATGAATAGATTAAATGCTACTCCATTTGTATTATTTTTTTTTAAACTTAGAGAAGTCAAGCGAAACGCTTCTTACAAAAACAAAGCAAATCTGCATTAAATCCGAATAAACGTAATTTGTTCAGTGGTTTTTATGAATGCTAATTTTCAATAAGCTAGTCGAACAATTCTTTTTTAATAAGTTGAAGATGATCATCCTTGAAATCTGTTTAAAATGATGAGAAATCAGATTTATCATATCAGTTATCTAGAGTTTGCCGTTAGAAGAACACTTCCGGTCTAAGACATGTTTTTTCAAAAAGGTGAGTAAAATTGTACTAATTTCGATTTCGATTAAAAAGAAAGAATACATTTCACTTGATGATAATCAACTTCATATTCTCAAGCACAAAGGCGTTAATTTACGAAAATGCAGGCGAGGATACATTTTTTTTTAAATTTAGATGAGAGAGGAGAATCCAGGAGGAAGTTTCAGCCAATAGTTCCTAAATTTGTTGAAAGAATAAAAACTTCAAAGACTGAAAAAACGAAGAATAAATGTTTGAAAGAACGAAATCTTAAAAATTATAGCCTAAAAAGTACTTTTACTAGATTTTAAGTATTTCTAGAAACACTGTCTTACCCTCCCTACACTAAAAGTTTGGCATTTGTGCACCGGGAGACATACCTTGAATGAACATTGAAACTGGAATTGGAAACTGGAAATTTTGGAATGGGCAATTCTGATTGGTGAATTTGCTGTTGTCACAGATTTACAAAACGAATTTTATGTCTTCGCAAATGCTCACTGATAGTTATCAAACAGTTCGTGGTAACGAACTGTAAGTAAGGAGCGACCCGGCTCAATGGTAACCGAAACTGTAGAAAACGAAATTTTGATACCAATATATACATCAAAAGAATCAGATTTTAATGCTTATTTCAAATATATAAGTTTCATCAAGTTTAGTCCTACTCATTAAAAGTTATGCGCCTGAGAAAATTTGGCTAATTTTTGAAAAAAGGGGGAAAGACCCCCTAAAAATTATAGAACCTTAACGAAAATCACACCATCATATTCAGCGTATCAAAGAACCCTACTACGTAGGTTTCAAGCTCTTATCTACAAAAATGTGGAATTTTGCATTTTTTGCCAGAAGAATGATCACGGATGCGTGTTTATTTGTTTGTTTTTTTTTCCCCAGGGGTGATCGTATCGACTCAGTGGTTCTAGAATATGGTGGGAGGGCTCATTCGAACGGAAATTAAAAGTTCTAGTGCCCTTTTTAAGTGACCAAAAAAATGGAGGGCAACTAGGCCCCCTCCCCCGCTCGTTTTTTTCCCAAAGTCACCCGATCAACATTTTGAGATAGCCATTTTGTTAAGCATGGTCGAAAATATGATAAATCTGTCTTTTAGGATGACTTAATCCCCGAAGTCCTCGAGGGGGGGGCTGAAAGTTATGAACTTTACCCAATGTTAACATATAGTATTGGTTATTGGGAAGTATACAGACGTTTTCAGAGGGGATTTTTTATGGTAGTGGGGGGGAGTGGGTCGGGGGTTATGTGGGATGATCTTACCATGAAAGGAGTTTTCATGGAAGAAGGGACATTGCTATGAAGGGGGCGCCGGATTTCCCAGCATTATTTAAATAAAGATCAGAAATTATATATAAAAAAAACAAGTTTTTTAACTGAAAGTAAGGAGCAACATCAAACTTAAAACGACAGAAAACATTACGTAGATGATTGGGTTCATCCCCTAGTCCATACCTCGCTCTTTAAGCCAAAGATTATTTAGTACTTTCATAAGAGCTATTTATTCTAATTAACGGCATTTGTGACTAAGGGGTCATTTTTAAAGAATTGGAACAAAATTCGAACTTTAGCTTAAAGAGAAAGGTATTGACTAGGGGGCGAACCCTCTAATATACGTATTAAAATATAAGAATATAGAGGTTCGTTACGTAAGTTAATTCGTAAGTTACGTATATTTATTACTAATAAAAACGTTCGTAAATAAAATTAAACAGGTTTCGAGAAAGCCATTTACCCAATAAAAGTAAAACTAATATTCAATTTTTTTTTTAATTATTCATGTACGGTGAGCCAAAATCAAAACCTACATTAATTCAAAAACGTTCAAAAATTAAATAAAAAAAGGAGCTGTCCCCTCCTCAACGCCTCGCTCTTTACGCTAAAGTTTGACTTTCTCACAACTCTATTTTTTTTAAACAATGAAAAACTTTAGCGTAAAGAGCGAGGCGTTGAGGAGGGGACAGCCCCTTTCATATACGGAATAATTTCTGTTCGTTTTAAGTTTTAACGTCGTTCCTTACTTTCAGTTAAAAAAACTTGTTTTTTTTTATTTTATTACACTGCAAAGTACAATGAGGAAAGACAATATAATTGCAACTGGTCGGAAAATTCGTAATAAGTACTTCATGACAGAAAAATGTGAGGTATTTAAGGGACTACCCAAAAAACTTAAATTAAGTGGAAAAAAATTAATATGGAATTACAGAACATTATGTGCAGAAATTTCTAAGTTACAGAACACATCTATGAAGTCATAGAACATCTGACTTTAAGCTATAGAACGTCAGTTGTATTAATTAAGCGCACTTTCAGCCTCTAGGAATCAAGAGTAGACCTTCACAGGGCTTTATACTCCAATTTTTTGTGGGAGTATAAATAAAAATCAGGTGGCAATATAGTCAATTGATGATAGAAGTTGATTATTTGGTTAAATATGAGCTGATTTGGTCCCAAGATGAGTACTTAAATAATGTAAAAAATGACACATCCAGGATATTCTTAAAACCTGATTCTCCCTCTCCTCGCGTCATTTAAATTGTAACAACTCTGATTTTGGGGCATATTTCAAAATACCTTTTATTAATTTTTCTTCCTGATTATACAAGAACGGTGAAATCACAGAGTTGATCACTCTTTGATAGTTTTACAGAAATTCCCTCTCCCATCGACACTTCCCTATATCCAGAACAAAATCGAGGGTAACAATTAAATTCTTTTCAGTTAAGACTTTTGAATTAAATTCCGTTTTTTTTTTGCCATAAAATATATAGTTTTTAAAATTCTCTTCAATTTTAATATTTATTCAAAACTCAAAATTCATCTACTCTTAAAGAAAATTTTAAGTTATATTGTTGCCACAATAGTTTAGAAACTTAAGTTCAAATGGAGAGTTTATTTTAATTATTGTATAGCCAGAATACTATCAAGGAGGCACACTTGTGCCTCTATAAAGAGGCGACCCACCACAATGTTAAGCGATTTCAGGTCCTAGCGGTCACAGAGAGACAGCGGTAATCGCATTTTGTAGCCCAAGCTCAAACTAAGAAACGTGCAAAATTTCATCCCCCTCCGACTTTATCTTCATGGGTAAAAGTGGGCCGGAAGTTTCGACCCTCCGACCACAGCCCCCCTTTAACGTTGTCCGATTGGGTTGAAATTTAGAGATTAGGCTTTCCTAGGGCCCGGGAGCTTATCCTCGAAATTTCAGCTCAATCCGATCACTCCTTCCCTGTTTTCCAAAAACCAAATATAGCCACTTAAAGTTCAAAAAAAAAATTTTTTTCTTAGCCACGCCCACAGGCGGCAGTTGGCAACTGATCTGGCTGAATGAGGACTCATTCGAAGCAGAATTCGACCTGTTAGGGCCTTTTGATATTGTCAGACCGAAAAAATTATCCCCCGAATTTACATTTACGAAAAACCTCGTTTTCCTATAAGAACCCGCTATAAGCGGGCTCTTATCGTTTTCCTATAAGAGCCCGCGAAAACGCGGGCTCGTTTTCCTATAAGAGCCCGCAAGCCCGCAAGCTGTCAAATCAGCTAACAGTTAGTCAAGCAATAATAAGTAATAAACTGTACAAAAACGTGCAGAAATTATTTGAAAAAAACTACGTTTTCTAAAGAGTTAAAGAGGCTGAGTTACAAGGTCGAACCTTAAAACGTACAGGGATTAGGAGGCACAGTTGGGGGGCTGTTTAAAGAAGCTGAGTCCACAAGTTCGAACCTTAAAACGTACAGGGATTAGGAGGCACCCTGTACGACGTGATTTGAGTATTCAGGAATTGAAAGCCTTAACACAAGAATGTTCAAGAGCGGGGGGTTTGGGGGGCGGCAGCCCCCCAACTTTAACTCCTGACACGATCAGCTAACAGTTAGTCAAGCAATAATAAGTAATAAACTGTACAAAAACGTGCAGAAATTATTTGAAAAAAACTACATTTCTAAAGAGTTTAAAGAGGCTGAGTTACAAGGTCGAACCTTAAAACGTACAGGGATTAGGAGGCACAGTTGGGGGGCTGTTAAAGAAGCTGAGTCACAAGTTCGAACCTTAAAACGTACAGGGATTAAGAGGCACCCTGTACGACGTGATTTGAGTATTCAGGAATTGAAAGCCTTAACACAAGAATGTTCAAGAGCGGGGGGTTTGGGGGCGGCAGCCCCCCAACTTTAACTCCTGACACGATCAGCTAACAGTTAGTCAAGCAATAATAAGTAATAAACTGTACAAAAAACGTGCAGAAATTATTTGAAAAAAACTACGTTTTCTAAAGAGTTAAAGAGGCTGAGTTACAAGGTCGAACCTTAAACGTACAGGGATTAGGAGGCACAGTTGGGGGGCTGTTAAAGAAGCTGAGTCACAAGTTCGAACCTTAAACCGTACAGGGATTAGGAGGCACCCTGTACGACGTGATTTGAGTATTCAGGAATTGAAAGCCTTAACACAAGAATGTTCAAGAGCGGGGGGTTTGGGGGGCGGCAGCCCCCCAACTTTAACTCCTGACACGATCAGCTAACAGTTAGTCAAGCAATAATAGGTAATAAACTGTACAAAAACGTGCAGAAATTATTTGAAAAAAACTACGTTTTCTAAAGAGTTAAAGAGGCTGAGTTACAAGGTCGAACCTTAAAACGTACAGGGATTAGGAGGCACAGATGGGGGGCTGCCGCCCCCCAAACCCCCCGCTTTCGCAGCCTTTAAATAAAAAAAAAAAGATTTTTAACTGAAAGTAAGGAGCGACATTAAATCTTAAAACGAGCAGAAATTATTCCGTATATGAAAGGGGCTGTGCCCTCCTCAACGCCTCGCTCTTTACGCTAAAGTTTGACTTTCTCACAACTCTTTTTTTAAACAATAAAAACTTTAGCGTAAAGAGCGAGGCGTTGAGGAGGGCACAGCCCCTTTCATATACAGAATAATTTCTGCTCGTTTTAAGATTTAATGTCGCTCCTTACTTTCAGTTAAAAAAACTTTTTTTTTTGTTTTATTTAAAGGCTGCGAAAGCGGGGGGTTTGGGGGGCGGCAGCCCCCCAACTGTGCCTCCTAATCCCTGTACGTTTTAAGGTTCGACCTTGTAACTCAGCCTCTTTAACTCTTTAGAAAACATATTTTTTTTCAAATAATATCAGATAGGAATCAAGTCATCCTGAGTAGTGAACAACTATTGATAAGATTTTTTATTGCCATTGAGCAACTCAAAACTATTATTGTGATCTGATAATCCCTTTTTTGGGGATGAAGGTCATGATGCAAAAGTGTTCCACCTTATCTCATTATCAAAGGACTTAATTAAAAATGGGAATTATGTATGATTTCCCCCAAGGATGCCGTGTCTCTTGCTGATTTATTAATGAGGGACTTTCAGAATGATAAAATACATTTTTTTAGGTTTGCGTCATCTATTTCCTCGCAGTTCTGGGATGTACACTTGCTGGTTTCCTAAGTTCTGGCTATGGAGGCAGTGGCGGTAATTTCGGATTCAGTGGTGACCAAGGTGGAGGATCGATTGGATCCACAGGAGGGTATGGTAGTGGACTCGGCGGCAGTCACGGTGGAGGATATGGCGGTGGTCCTTCGGGAGGTTCATTTGGATTTGGATCTAGCGGAGGCTATGGTGGTGGCTCATCTGGCGGATCTTTTGGATTCAACGGCGGTAAAGGTGGATTTGGATCTGGTGGAAGCTATGGCGCTGGCTCATCTGGTGGATCTTTTGGATTCAACGGCGGTAAAGGTGGATTTGGATCTGGTGGAAGCTATGGCAGTGGCTCATCTGGTGGATCTTTTGGATTCGGTGGTACCAAAGGCGGAGGATCGTTTGGGTCTAATGGAGGGTATGGTAGTGGCTCATCTGGTGGATCTTTTGGATTCAGTGGTGGTCACAGTGGAGCGTCTAGTGGAGGCTACGGTGGTGGTTCATCTGGTGGATCTTTTGGATTTGGTGGAACCAAAGGTGGAGGATCGTTTGGATCTGGCGGAAGCTATAGTGGTGGATCATCTGGTGGGTCTTTCGGCTTTGGTGGAGGGCATGGTAAGTCAACTTATCCTAACTTAATTCTGACATTTCAGGGAAACAATTTCTATCTTTGTTTTCAGTTCAGCGCCATGCAAAACTCCACAATTCTAACTTGCATTAAGTTTAGAATACTATTTCTTTTTTAAATTAAAGTAAAGAGTGACACTAAAGCCAAACAGAACACAAACTATCGTGCTTCCGAATTGGACTGTCACTCCTTCATCCTCATCTCTTTGTGCTCCAGTTTAACTAGAGCTTAACTGAAAACATTTTAGAATGCAGAAAAAATAGTCAAGCAGTGGTAATAATTTTCTTACGTTCCCGATTGTCTTACAAAACATTGGATTGACCTAAAATTTGGATTGTTTCAATAGCATTTTAACAACCCATTGGTTTCTCAAAACATTATGAAAGAAGAAATTCATTTTCATCACTTTGTTCTTGTGCTGAAACATTGGTTCACGAACCACTTATGCGAAAAAGTCAGACTTTAACACACAAAGTGGGGGGGGAGGAGGTTAAGGTGTATGGTATCCTCACTATCATACAACACAATTTTAATTCGGCTCGAGAGTTAATTTAACTCTTTACTGTCATACGTAAAAAATTGATTTTCGAATTTAATTTCTTACACCATTTTCATTGTATTTCAGGGAGTCTGCTGTGAGAAATATAGTGTTTATAAATTTCAATCCATCCCATTAAATTAACCATATGGACTTTTAGGCTCACAGTGTGTTTTTCCACGATATGACCCAGGCCAAGAAGGAGTCTTGTTACCCCTATTATCTTCTAAGTCATACAAAACATACTAAGAGATCGTAACTTCTATTCGAAAGAACTCTGTTCCAATAGTTTAATATTATTGGTTTGATGCAAACAACCCTTGTGGTCGTAGGTTTAGGGGGATATAGGAAAAAGCGCGCTGATTAAACATTGGCTTGGAGTTTTTAGGACGTGCAGGACTACATCCGCTCTCAATTTTCAGTTCAAAATGTTGAAATATGTTCTCCTTTATCCAAAATTGTTTCAGTTATTCATTGTGCTTGGAATAGTGAATTTGCTAAATTTGTTCATTTGCGAATCTTTCTATATAAAATGAACACTTCTCCATAGCCTTTGGCTCCTTCCCTGGGCTGACCGTTAGAAGATTTATTCTATTTTTATTATATTACGTTTTCATAAACTAATATATATATATATATATATATATATATATATATATATATATATATATATATATATATATATATATATATATATATATATATATATATATATATATATATATATATATATATTAATTAGTTTATTCATGTTAGTTATTAATTAGTTATCTCATTAATTATTTATATCAGATTATATTGTATTTGTAAAAAGTACATTATATTTCTATTGCTTTGGTTATATTTACACCCTTTGGATTAAATTAGCGCCTTAGCTTGGGTTCTATCCTAATGCTAACATCCGTTTATTTTGAGGATAAAATGATTTTCTTTCGGAATGTTGTATTTTAGATCTACAAGGGAATCCAAGCTTTGATTCAATGAGGCAAATTTCAAATCGCAATGAATCCCTGTGCAAATCTATTTAAGATGAATTTTTAAATTGTCCCATTAAAATTTTCAAAATGCACAACTAAAATTTGTTTTTAATCAACTAATTTTCAATTGTTATTTAATTTTTTACAATCAATTTTTGATTTAGTTTTAGGTTAATTTTGCCGAGAAAAGATAAAATGAAAACTCGGCTCATTTGACCAAATAGTAAATAGTACTGTGATTAATAAGAAATGAAAAATGTTAGGAATTAGGACAATCGACCGATTTCTGAAATAAAAACAACGAAACATGTTATAACACAACGAAGAAGGTATGTGTTATAAACGCAAGACTGAAACGTTTTTGTGCTGTTAGGGAGAGTCCAAAGGAGTGCAGACCCAGGACAAGAAGATTGGACGGTGAAAATGCTGTGGCTTATATAAAAATGCAAAGGTTGATATTCCTTATCACTGCTCCCCGGAGACAGAGACAAAGATAAAGTGTACGTAATAAATACGTCAAAATGATTTTTTTTTTTCATCATTGAATTTGAAAACATTCGAGATCCCTTCACCAACGCTGTAAATGTTTCCCTCATTGCTAGCAGCCACACAACACCTACTGTAAAGAGATTTAAGAAGCATGCGTCACCTCATACCAATCTGGTGTCGGAAATTTCACTTTTCAATTTCTTCAGCCAAGTCTATGTCAATAGTTAGGTGAGTATATTTCACATCTTCCTTTACATGAGACCCTGTTATACTTATTTTTTCTCAAATGTGGAACCCGTTGCAGGGCACCATAAGGCCAACTATTCTTTCTGACGCACCTCAATGAGGTCCTTTGCGCGGTAATACTATTTGGGAGATGCATTTCCTGCTGCTAGGGCCAGGTATACTAGCACCACCTATCACCCCTTTACCCATTTGTCCCTTTTTTCTTGACATCTTATTCTGGCCCTGAATCAGTTCTTTTCTAGCCTCAAAGAGAAAAATTTTGGACAAAAAATCAAACTGGCTGAAGAGTTTCTTGTCCACTGCATCAAAATACATTGTTTATCTTCTGCCAATCTTTTGCCGCGTCTGCTTTTTACCCTGATTGGGATAAGTTTTGCAGCCTCAGCGAAACTTGTCTTTTTTCCCAGCCAACTGACTGGGCTTTTTCTTATTCCGTGCACTTTTTCTTTGCTTTTTAGTACCTTTGCCAACATTACCGGTAACCAGGGGTGTTTCTAAGCCCCCCCCCCAAATTTTTTGGTATTCGGTAAGTTTTCGCCAAAGGCGAAAATTTCAGCAGAAACAGGCATCGTGGCAAAGCCACGATGCCTATCTCTAATATTTCTTTTCCGTCAATTTCCATATAGCATCATTTAACGTATGAATTTGATTCCCATTCGCTACCCAATTTATGTGGATTCGGTAGTTTATCACACTAGTTTTGCCTGATTGAAAATTCGGTTATTTACCGTGTTCATTTGGTTCCCACTTGTTATCGAGTTCGGTGAATTCGGTAGTTGTTTTGCAGTAGTTTCACTCATTTGCAAATTTGGTAATTTGACAAGTTCATTTGGCATCCATACATTACCGATTTAGGTGGATTCGGTAGCTCTATCGCACTAGTTCCACCTATTTGTAAATTCGGGGATTTAAGGTGTTCATTTTGTTCCCTTTCGCTACTATAGAACGAATTTGGTGAATTTGTTAGTTCTATCGTGCTAGTTCCGCTCATTTGCAAATCGGGTAATTTGACATGTTCATTACAATCCATTGGACTCCTATTGCAATTCATTAAGCATCCGCAAATTTTGTTGTTGTAGGCAGTTTAAAAGCAGCCAAATTAAAACTGCCAAAAGGAACCCAGCCAGGCTCTTTCTTGTCAGTGGCTCTCGTTCTCTTCGGAAACAGTTTTATTGCAACTATTGCAAAAATCTTACTGGTTATGTGAATCAATGAAAATTTCCCGGTAATTCTTGCAATTGTCTTCATCTCCTTTTTTGAAAATAGGAATCATAGTGGCGTTGCGCTAGTCAAAATTTCTTCAAGCAGGTACTCCTCGCCTGGGATTCACGGATTTTATAGAATTCCCGACTTCTTCTGTTGACGTTGGCGACATTTCACGTTGGTTCTGCTCCTCTGGTGGCAGTGGCATTGAATGAGGTATTTGGCTCGACGCTTGGGGTCGAGTTGGGGATAAAATCCTTTTAATTCGGCTGCTTTTAAACTGCCCACAACAGTTTAATTGTTCTACTTATCCTGGTCTGCCACTAAATCTGTCAGTTTTTTCTTGGCTCCTATCTGATCCGTAGCCAAACTTGTAGAATTCGAGCGTTAGGCCCATACCGGTACTGAATTGCAACGGTTTAGTACTTCCCCTTACAAGATTCGAAAATTTCAGCTGGTTCACATTCATTACTTAACTGTGTAGTTTGGTTATTAGTCAGAAATCCAACTGAAAAGGTTAACGGAGAATTGCAGACTATTGGATAAAATGGCAGAGAATTAAAAATGCAATATTACCAAAGAAAAATTTCGAAAAAAGTCAAATCTTGCATTTTGCACAAACACTTCAACCAATTAAGCAATTGATTTTTCATTAAAGTCATTAGGCTATGGAACAAAAGACCTTTAGATTATGTCTGTTTTCCTCCATATTTTTAACCCTTAACTGGCAGGGTGAAAAAAAGTTACACTAACTGCAGGGTGGGGTCTGCTGGACCCCAGTTTTTAAAAATTTGAAAAAAATACCGTTTTAAATGTATTGCCATTTCACTTACTAAACACTCAGATATATCAGTTAGAAACACTAAAATACAAAAATCATCCCACTAGTCGTATTTGAAGCATAGGAACTTGGCATGTTCCATACACCCCCTTTTTCGACATGCACTGCACGTTTACTTTGATTTTTTGTCCTTTCTTCGGGCGTAAATGATGCAACAACCTTTTCGGTCATTGGAACCTGAAGAGGACACCTGGGGGACATTCTCAGCTGAAAAACTTGTAATGTTGTCAATAAAAAAAAACGCAGTTCTTGTGGGATAGTTTGAAGGGTTTCTCTGATCTTAAGTTGTGAGTTGATGAGGCATCGTCCTAGCTCTATCAGCATTTTCTTTGGGTCAAGCCATTTTCTTGGGGTCTTGAGTAGCTCAGAATTATGTTGATATTGACTCCAGCTATGTTCATGATCGCATGCCACACCGCCATGGACAATCTTCTCGTCCGGCAGCTGGTCGTGTAATTAGAACACCTTTGGTCTAGAGAGTCTACTCCACTTTTTGTTGGGTTCTACGTCATGGTTATCTCTAGCTTACTATTCTAGTGATCAATATCTGGTGAAAAGTATATCGATGAAGTAAGAATTGCTGCTTCGTTTTTCTTTGGAACAAACGACACCAGGGTCAAATGGTCAGCAAGGAAATGGGTGGGATTTCTTTTTTGTTCTTTTTCACTGTGCCTACATAGGTAATTCCCAAGGGTTTGAGCATTTCTATAAGCTCTACAAATGTGAACCAACAGACAGATAGAATGTGGCAATTGTGACAATAGACAGAGAGAATGTCTTCAAGATCGCTAGGCATTGATTTTTCATTCCATACTTTGTTTGGTTTTGAGGGAATTTACATCTTACATTTGTACTGTCCTCTAATTGCAACTAGCATTTCATCAAGTACTTGCCTGGTGAGTAATTTGCTTTGCAGTTAGTGACAAAAAGGTCAAAAACCTCTTTGATGGGAGCTAGAGGTCCACTTCTTTTGTGGCATGTGTGCCTATTATTGAACCGAAGACAACTTTTCAAATACTCGAAGTGCTTCAGGCTCATTGTAGTGCGGAAAATGTCCCGCACACTTCCATCAGCTGCAAAGATACTTTCGCAATCCTCACTGCCTGACTTGAATACTCCAAAGAGATACAGAAGGCCTAAAATGGCGTGCATTTCTTTGAAGTCGACTGGGTATAAATATTTACATCTCTGACGCATTACGACTCCCAAAGTATCAGGAAGAGATCCCAGTTAAAAAAAAAAAAAAAAAATTAGCATTACAGCAGACTGTTAAATCAAATAACTCTTGGTTGTGTCAAATAATTCTTTGTTGTCTTTGTTGTGTTTACCACTGTTTTTTTTTTTTTTTTTTATAAATTACCAAGACCAATTTTATTGTTTTAAGATAAACACAATTCGGATAAACTTTTTCAGGGAACTTATTGTAATTTAGGTCTTTTTTTTCTTTCTGCTTTTATTTCCCTTTTGGTTATGATATTTTGTTCCAGGCTTAAAATAGATTAATTTTATTTCCATTAGAATTACTTTTTATCCTTTATCAATCAAACTGTCATCATTTCTTTCTTATTTTGTTTCATATTTTGTGCCATTATATATTTATCATTAATTTCAGTTATTATTATTGTTATCCGCTTTTTTCATTTTATTTGGTGTGTTGAATTGGCATGCATGATATCCAACCGGTCGCTTTTTCAAGCATCTTCTTGCTTTAGTGCGACTTGTTGTCACATTGAGTTGTTTTTTTTTTTGTTAATAAAAATGTATGAACCTGAACCTGAACCTGAACCTATTCTACTATAAAATTCTCTTGGTTCCTCTAGTTTACTCAAATTCTGAAATTATAGAATTTTGGCACAAAACCAGTGAAAAAGATGTTAAGGTGAAATTAAAATAGTCACACGGACCAAGGAAGGACGTTGCATCAGCTGAAGTCAAACCCAGTTTGGGTTATAAGGAAAAAACGAACGTTTATTGTCCAGTACTTTCTCATTCAAGAGTATGCTTTAATTTGTTGGTTTTCAAGAGCCAATTTGAATATTCTTCATTTCTGAAAGACAAACAACCTGGTCTTTTAAAAAATGCCTATACATTAAATCCCTTAAGGGTCTAGCCTGGTATTATTTTAAATAGCTTAAAATGAAAGTAATTGTTCTCTAAAAAGCTTATAAAAGTTAAACTTAGTTTATCTACTAAGCCACAACAAAGTTACACAAACTGCAGGGTGGGGTCTGTCAGGCCCCAGAGCCATGTATCAACGCACCTGTAAGTGATGTCAATATATACTTTCACCTCGGTTTAGAGCTCAACTGGTCCGAAGACTACACGTGATACCTCCTAGCTATACCTGGTGGTACGAGATTGACAAAACACTGTGAGCTGGGGTCTATTAGACCCCACCCTGCCAGTTAAGGGTTAAGAAGAAACAAATAAGTCAATTATACTCAGCTTGAGACTATCCAACCAGAAGTTCTCATTTCTTAGTCATTTTATTTTTGTAAACATGCATGACCAGATATTTTGACGTTTCTGCTGGAAATTCTCTGTTAACTTGGAGGGAAGTATAAGTTTTTCCAGAAATTCCAAAGATCATTTAGTACTTGTTTGTTAAACAGAACACAACCAAGAATTACTCTGTGTAAGATCTGACAGAAACCGGTTCGCCTCTCTGGGATTGGTTATTATTTGCTTATTTTGAGGTTAAGTTAGGTATTCAAAATAATGCTTTCTGCGCGCCCTTCTTTCCATAATTCTCTGTCATAGTTTCCATAATTTTGTTTCTGAAGTATAATAATACGAGTATCGTCATATTTTGGTATATTTCCTTAGGATTAACCTAACGTCAGTTATTTGTTGTGTTCTGTTTAACAGACGAGTACCGATGATTTTTCACTCAACTGACAAACAACTTGTCAAATCAAGCGCTTTTTGATTTAGTTTAAAAGAAAACAACTTGAAAGTGACTTTACTCCGACTTGATGGGAATTTTTACCATTCTATATAAAGATTATTATTATTTCATATCCCGTTTAATCTGTTCTGTAAACTTTTCAACTTCCTTTCAAAGTTTCTTACGCGTTAAAGTTACCATCCCTTTATCTTACCCAAGTTAGGTGTTTAGTGCCTTTGGACAAGAGAATACTCTTGTTTAAGTATATTACAATTTATTAGATTATTAGTGCATCATAGAACGTTAAAGCTACCGCCGATGATCCATCGGTGGCTGCCGTTAGCCCCCCTTCCCCCCCAATTAAGGTTCAAGATATTCATTTACGTAGTTGTAGCTTTATATTAATTTTTTCTTGAATATCTCTTACTGAATCCTAGAAGCTTTACTGCCTTTACCAGTCCGTCTTAGTTATGCCAATGGGATTATAGAACAGGTGTGTAATTTGCTATAGGTCAGGGGGAATCTGCCCCTCCCAGACCTTGGTATCTCTCCCCCCCCCCAGACCCTAAGTCTTCCTAGACCCCAGCTGAAATTTATTTTCTTCAAAAATCTTGTCAAGACTAAAATAAATCTGCACAATTCAAGCATTAACAGAAACGAATCAGTTTTCTTTAGTATATATTTGCCTTTATAGTAGTATAAGGCTCAGTTTTCAGTTTTCACTGTCATTTCACTGTATTTGGGAAAATTGGCTCCAAATCCCTCCCCGCTGGATTTTGACGAAATTTTGCCACTGTTATAGAGGAGAGTGAAATAGCTAGCATTGATAGTTTAATACAGTGTATGTGCTGACTATACCTGTTATATTTTTCAGGAGGAGGCTCTGGAGGCTACCGTGGATAATCATGATACAAGTTGACCAAAACAAAGTTTTTAGTTACGTTATTGATTTTGTTAAAGTATTTTATATTACACAATTTATTTTTTTCAACAAAGGAATACTCCTGCTTTTGTTGTTGCTGCGTCGCTTCATTTACTATAGAATCCTTCCTAGCCTAATGGTAAAGGGCTCGAGAAAAAGTTCGTTACGAGTTTCATGCTTTGGGGTTGGTGTAATCAGAATTCAAGACCTTGGAGCCAGAGGCAGTAGATATAAAGAAACGTCGACTCAGTACGTTTGTAAATTCAAATGTTTAATGTTTGAGAGTTGTCACGTGGCCTCGTCTTTTGTTTACCAGATTATTCTTGTTCGTCAGTTCAGAAAGCTTGACGTTTCGGACTTAAAATGAATCAGAGATTTTGGATATCTTGACTCCAGAAATAAAACTAGTCAGGATTGGATTTGGAGCCACACTGCCAAAATTAAAGTAGCAAAGAGATGAAATTGCAAAAATTCTAGCGGCAAGAAAAAAAAAATGCAGGAAATCAAACAGATATCTTGTCACCTGTTAGAGCCGTGTGAGACTTGCTTTGGTTAGGGCTTAGTTCATCTAATGGTGCTCACAATATAACCATTTGTTTGATAATGACGCAAAGTCAGTAGTTGTACAAAATATGGTTTATTTACAAAGTCCAGGAATATACAAGACACTACTCAGTACAGATATGAATTTACACTCTCTTTAACAAACGTACGCTCGTAATATATATACGGAAACAGATTAGGCCAAGAACATGTAATTGACCTCTATGGTATAACTAATCTAGTGCATAGTACACAAACGACCCCTGGTTTTTTACAAGCTATGGGTCAATTCTTATTACGATATATGAGTGGTCATACGATATATGGTGGTCATAAAAATATCTAGGTTTATGTCCTTTGACCTTAACAAATATGTGTCTCGCATGATATCTGACTAATAAAAGAAATAGACATTGATAATGAAGTTCACAACCCTCCTCCCGCCCCCACATAAAGGAAAAAAAAACTATTTTTTTCTGAACTATTTCTTTATAAGTAATTTTTTTTTACTATGTAAACGGAATTTATATTATGATAAAGTACGGTATATTGTAATTGATAATGCACTAGTTTTTATCGACAATAACACTTATTAAGCATTGATAATAAAAATACACTCAAATTTAAAATGCGTTGTGTACATAGAATTTTATAATTCACAAAAGGAAAAATTCGCTATGGCACTGCGAAATCTTTAGTTCACTTATAGTAAAATTGTCATGTTCATAGATGCCTTCTTTTCATAGATGAATGCGCAATCATCGACAATAATCCCTACTCCTAAACACATAAATTCACTAGAACACTAAAACGAGGGAATTTTTTTCTTTTCATTCTGTTTTTCAAACAATTTAATTTTCTGAGTAAACTTACGAAATTGTGCCGAAATTTTGTAGTCCAAAATAGCCAAATTTTGTAGTCCGAAAGTCCAAAATAGCAAACTAAACATCCCAAATCATGAGTTTCATGTAACACACATTTACAAAAGGTTAAGAAACCTAGCTAAGAAAATGTGATTAATAAAATCAGATGTATTTTAAACTGGGATGTTCATATTTCTGAAAGCTAAAACCCAACTTTATTAAAAAAATATGCAAAAATGTATCCCAATTATTAAAGGGAAATCAAATATTATTAATAAAACCAGATGTATTCTAAACATGGATGTTCATAATTCTGAAAATTAAAACCCAACTTGATAAGAAAATCAAATAATATTAATAAAACCAGACATACAGCTACGAAAGGCTAAGAAACCTAGCTAAGAAAATGATATTAATAAAATCAGACATACACCTACAAAAGTTTAAGAAACCTAGCTAAGAAAATGTTATTAATAAAATCAGATGTATTTTAAACTGGGATGTTCATATTTCTGAAAACTAAAACCCAACTTTATTTAAAAAAATTGCCAAAAATGTACCCAATTATTAAAAAAAATCAAATATTATTAATAAAATCAGATGTATTCTAAACATGGATGTTCATAATTCTGAAAATTAAAACCCAACTTGATAAGAAAATCAAATAATATTAATAAAACCTGACATACACGTACGAAAGTTTAAGAAACCTAGCTATGAAAATGTTATTAATAAAATCAGATGTAATTGAAACTGGGATGTTCATATTTCTGAAAACTAAAACCCAACTTTATTAAAAATATGCAAAAATGTACCTAATTATTAAAGGTTATCAAATATTATTATTAAAATCAGATGTATTTTCAACATGGATGTTCTTATTTCTGAAAATTAAAAGCCAACTTGATTAGAAAATCAAATATTATTAATAAAACTGGACATACACCTACGAAAGGTTAGGAAATCTAGCTAAAAAAAAGTCCAAAATAGCAAACTATACATCCCAAATCATGAGTTTCATGCAACACACATTTACAAATCAGATTAATTTTAAACATGGATGTTTTTATTTCTGAAAATTAAAACCCTACTTTATTAGAAAATCAAAAATTATTAATAAAACCGGACATACACCAACGAAAGGCTATGAAACCTAGCTAAGAAAATGTCATTAATAAAATCAGACATACACCTACGAAAGGTTAGGAAATCTAGCTCAGAAAAGTCCAAGATAACAAACTATACATCCCAAATCACGAGTTCCATGCAACACACATCTACGAAAGGTTAAGAAAAATAGCTAAGAAAATGTTGTTAATAAAATCAGATGTATTTTAAACTGGGATGTTCATATTTTTGAAAACTAAAAAACCCAACTTTATTATAAAAAAATATGCAGAAATGTACCCAATTATTAAAAGGAAATCAAATATTATTAGTAAAATCAGATGTATTTTAAACATGGATGTTCTTATTTCTGAAAATTAAAACCCAACTTTATTATAAAATCAAATATTATTAATAAAACCAGACATACTCCTACGAAAAGTTATGAAACCTAGCTAAGAAAATGTCATTAATAAAATCAGACATACACCTACGAAAGGTTAAGAAAAATAGCTAAGAAAATGTTATTAATAAAATCAGATGTATTTTAAACTGGGATGTTCATATTTCTGAAAACTAAAAAACCAACTTTATTTTTTTTTAAATGGAAAAATGTGCCCAATTATTAAAAGAAATCAAATTAATGTCCTTAGTAAAAGCCTGGAAGAGATTTAATGGCCTTGGTAAAAGCCTGGGAAGGAGAGTAATGTCCTTTTCATGCAACACACATCTACGAAAGGTTAAGAAACATAGCTAAGAAAATTTTATTAATAAAATCAGATCTATTTTAAACTGGGATTTTCATATTTCTGAAAGCTAAAACCCAACTTTATTCAAAAAATATGCAAAAATGAATCCCAACTATTAAAGGGAAATCAAATATTATTAATAAAACCAGATGTATTCTAAACATTGATGTTCATAATTCTGAAAATTAAAACCAAACTTGATAAGATAATCAAATAATATTAATAAAACCAGACATACACCTACGAAAGGTTAAGAAACCTAGCTAAGACAATGATGTTAATAAAATCAGACATACACCTACGAAGGGTTAAGAAACCTAGCTAGGAAAATGTTACTAATAAAATCAGATATATTTTAAACTGGGATGTTCATATTTCTGAAAACTAAAACCAAACTTTATTTTAAAAAATATGCAAAAATGCACAATTATTAAAAGAAATCAAATATTATTAATAAAATCAGATGCATTTTAAACATGGATGTTCTTATTTCTGAAAATTAAAACCCAACTTTATTAGAAAATCAAACATTATTAATAAAATCTGACATACACGTACGAAGGGTTAAGAAACCTAGCTATGACAATTTTATTAATAAAATCAGATGTATTATTCTGGGATGTTAATATTTCTGAAAACTTATTAAAAAACGCAACTTTATTAAAAAAATATGCAAAAATGTACCTAATTATTAAAGGTAATCAAATATTATTAATAAAATCAGATTAATTTTAAACATGGATGTTCTTATTCTGAAAATTAAAACCCAACTTTATTAGGAAATCAAATATTATTAATAAAACCGGACATACACCTACGAAAGATTACGAAATCTAGCTCAGAAAAGTCCTAAATAGCAAACTATACATCCCAAATCATGAGTTTCATGCAACACACATTTACAAACGGTTAAGAAACCTAGCTAAGAAAATGCTATTAATAAAATCAGATGTATTTTAAACTGGGATGTTCATATTTCTGAAAACTAAAACCCAACTTTATTAAAAAAAAAAAATATGCAAAAATGTACCTAATTATTAAAGGTAATCAAATATTATTAATAAAATCAGATTAATTTTAAACATGGATGTTCTTATTTCTGAAAATTAAAACCCAACTTTATTAGAAAATCAAATATTATTAATAAAACCGGACATACACCTACGAAAGGTTAGGAAATCTAGTTCAGAAAAGTCCTAAATAGCAAACTATACATCCCAAATCATGAGTTTCATGCAACAAATATCTACGAAAGGTTAAGAAAAATAGCTAAGAAAATGTTATTAATAAAATCAGATGTATTTTAAACTGGGATGTTCATATTTTTGAAAAATAAAACCCAACTTTATTAAAAAAAAATATGCAAAAATGTACCCAATTATTAAAAGGAAATCAAATATTATTATGGCTGGACGGTATGAAAACCGGAAATTAGCTATGCAGAAGAAATTTACTGTGCAAAAATGGGGCGGTTATCTTTTGATGAATACAAACGGGTTTAGAAGGCGGTCCTTAACTTGACTCTGCAAAATTTGAATAGCAGGGTTTCAAGCTCTCACCTGATTTTAAAAGACAAAATCGCTAAAAAGGTAAAAAGCGGACAGCTATGTAGAATTTTTTTTTCCTCTGAACATCAGCCTTTAGAAATTGAGAAAATAATAGAAATTTAAAAAAGAAGAAGTATCAATTAAAGAAAAACATATGGACGTCTGATAAAACATTGACAGGAAAGAATACACTTATTTAGCAAGGGCACTGGCAGAAAATTTTCGGGGGGGGGGGTGGGACAGACGCCAAAATAACAGTGGTGGTTGGGGGACAGGAAATATATTTCAGGATATCTGTTTTTGTAGGAATAAGTTTATTTTTAAATACTTTTAGTGAAAACTCTCAAATAAAAAGAGCAATTAAATTGCATGCAAAATGAAACAAAATACAGTAAATTTTAAACAACAAGGATTCCTGGCAAAAGGATCGCTTTATTTAATCAATAATATATGTAATTATTATGCATTTAATCTTAAAAGAAAATCAGATTCAAACCAAAATTACAGAAAGATTTATTGCTTCCACAGATTATAACAGATGTAGTCTTGGCTTTATGCAATTTCCTACTCCTTAGAATAGTTTACAGAAAGAGTAGAGATACTCAAAAATCATCCTGCCTGCATAGATACCACGTCTTGATTTTATACCGGCCATGTAAAATGTACCTCTTTCATAACAGGACAATTCTCCACCTCGAACTTAAATCCCTTTTATATTCAGACAGTTAAAAAATTTACAGAACAGCGAAAGTAAAGCTAAATTTGAACTTACTATCCAGCTGTCAAATTGATCCTCTTTCTTTTTACTGGCCTATTCAACTAAATAAATGAACAGGTTAAAAAAAAATTGTCACAAGAGAATTGTATCAAATAGTTTGTGATAAAAAAAAAACGGGAAGAAAAAGTGACTAGGGCCAATATCCACCAAAACTAAAAATGGAATTCTCTTGACAATTGCTAGACCGACAGTACTGGTTTTTTATGCTGATTCTAAATATAGTTTATTGTTACCCACCCACAACTAAAAATTTTAGAAAATTTGCCTAGTTTTTGAAAAAAGGGGAACACCCCTAGAAATGTGTGTGATCTTATTCAAAATTCATTAATAAAAAAAAAAAAAAATCATATCAGAAAACTCTACTATAGAGGTTTCGAGATCCAATCTTCAAAATTGGAATGGAGTTTCGCATTTTTTTTTCAGAAGTAACATCGTCGATGTATGTTTATTTGTTTTGATTTTTCCCACGGGTGATTGTATCAAAGCGAATGTCCAAGATAATTGGGAGGGAGCTCATTCAAATGTAAATTGAAAGATCTTTTTTAAATCACCATACACATTGGGCCAGAGGAAAGTTTAGTTTTCTGGTATTTTATGGCACCAAACTACGACTTTACCCCAAAGAGGGCAAATTTGCAATCAATTTAAATTCTGAGAAGTTGATTGATTTAAAAGTACCAATAGCTGTATTTTATACTTCCCAGTTGCAAAAGAAGTAGTGCCAAACGGTGGCAGTACTGGATTCAACCAAGTTGATTCACTTTATTTGTAATGAAATTAGGCTACGTTTGGTGACCTGTAATTGCGTATCAGCTACAATGAGGGGGGGGGGTCATTCTTTAGGTGAGGATAGACTAGATTCCAAAAAAAGTACATATTAACGGACACAGTGCTAACTCTTCATGAGGCTTCACATAAATGTTAAAAGAGGTAGAAACGAGTCAGAATTAATTAAAATGTTTCTCTATACAGCTAAAATATTAAATTCCCATATCTACCAGCACAGAGGGGAAAAAAGCAAGGCAGGCCATCATCAGCCCCACTAGTAAATTTCTTTGGGGTGGCAAATACTGCTAGGAACTTAGTTTTCAGTAATTTCAAAAGGTAATATTTTTCTTTTTCTATTTATGTGAAGTACTTCAATGTATTTAAACTAACGAATGCAATGTATTTATGGATAAGAAAATCTTATTACAGAGCTTGTGATGGCTTCAGTTATGTAAAAGATCAAAAGTCTGTCTCATCCTTAACTCTTTACTCTCTGCTGTGAAGTTTGGCTTTTGTTCAAATTTTTAAAGAAAATTTGCAATTGGAAAAAAAAAATCAAAGCACTAGAAAACTTTTGTTTAATCAGCAGAGTGTTGAAAAGGGGGCAGCCCCCCTTATATGCAAAGTAATTTCAATATGTTTTGAGTTTTAAACTTGCTCCTTACTTTAGTTGAAAAATCTTTTCTATTTGTTTAATTACATTTCATGTGACTGTAAAGAATTATGAAAGCAATACTTTTGGTAACGCAGAAAAAAGATCAATATTTCAATGATCTCTGTTTGGATTTTGATGTTAATCAAACAGATCATGATAACTGACGGTAAGTAAGGAGAAATTATAACGTACATGAGGGGATTTCTCCTCAACAACTCACTCTTTAAATTTTTCCTTTAATCCTTTAAAAACCTTCCTTTAAAAACCACTTCTGAAACACAAAGGTCGTTTAGTTAGAGCAATACATAACTTTTTTTTTAAGTGCCAAAAAACTTTAGCGTTAAGATCGAGGTGCTGAAGAGAGGACAACCCCACTCATATACATAATAATTTCTAATCGTTTTAAGTTTTAATGTTGCTCCTTACTTTCAGTTGAAAAATATTTTTTTTTTAGTTTAATGATGCTAAGAGACAAACATTTTTCTAAAGGCAATGGAAAAAGTATAAAGTAAAAGTATATAAAAATGAAAAAAATAAGTAATCACAAAACAATAGAGGAAAAAATAGCCTACTTACAAAAACTAAGATATAAACTCCCAGATGTCTGTTCTGTTGATTAATGTCGAAGCGCTGGACGGATATTTTTTAACAATATCGACAGTTTTGAATTTGGTTATCAAACACCAAAATATATGATGCCTTTAGGCTACTCAGTGTTCATAAAGAGTAACGCATTATCAAAGTAGTTTGGTCAAAGTAAAATGTTAAAACTAAGATTAAGAAAATCAAATAAAAAATTTTATTAAATATTTTCGATTAATTTTGAATACCAAAAAACAAATATATTTGACACCTTTATACTTCATAACCGTAGAAAATTAAATCTTTTTCAAAGTGGCAAATAGGTAAATACAATCACTCCTGGAAAAGACAAAAAACGTATCTGTTCAGGGGGAAAAAATTCCCAGCATTCCGTTTAGGGGAACATTTCTGATTATGGTGGTTTCATACATCAGCTCATGGGTACTCTTGCGATACAAGCAAAAGTTGACAGCATATGTTTACCGAAATTACCCCTTATTAAGTTGTTTACTATAATCATACGAACTTTCTTGTGGACTAATAACTGCACTAATTACTAATTAATAAATACATATTTAGGATCACCATAAGAAGCTGATTCTTTGATTTAATGTTATCAATAGTTAGGCTCTTATATTTTCGTTATTGTCAAGGATCGTTATTTACTTGCCATTCGTTACTATGAAGAATTTGGTTATTTTCTTTGTTGTTGTTGCTCGAACCAAATCATATAGCAAAAATATTTCTGGAAAACATGAAAAGGGTCACTCATATCCCTTAAATTTATATGCATATAATATTCCCTTTTAATAGTTATATTAATCATTAGAAAAAGTGCACTGAAATGCAGCATAAAGCATTGTTTCAAAAAAGAAGCCATACAATGAAGTGAAATAAATAACTGAAAAGGCCAAAAAGAGTATATTTCTTCAGCTGCATCCCTTCTCCCTCCAAAAGAGCAAAAAATGTTGTCCAATACAACTACTGTCTCCCTATTTTCCCAATGATAACATAAAAGTCCGACTATAGTTCAGTTTCAGTTCAGTTCAATATGGGTTTTAATTCAAAAAAATATATATAAAAATACACTTAACTCAATTCCTTGTGCATTGATGCACGTTTGGGCCCGTAATAATTACACACTCTAAATACAGCGTGGCCTCCTGTCCTCTCCAATTTCCACCCGAACCGCCATCAAATAACAATAAATTTAACACAACTTCTCCTCCGCTCACACCCCTTGAAGTACCAACTAAAATATAATAAATAATAATAATATCCAAAAATGTTAAACATAATAATAATAAAATAAATCTAGTGAATAAATTTTTAATCTTTTAGATATTTTTTTACATTCTTTTTAAAGGAGTCGAGTGACCTATATGACTTCAGCTCTTGCGGAAGTGCATTCCACTCTCTAGCACACGCAATTCTAGGAGAAAATTCCGACCTAGCTGTCGGTGTCGGGGGTATATAAATGTCTGATGAAGATCGTGTATTTAAACTATGGATTTGTGATACTAGTGTGAATAAGCCTTTAAATGGTGATGGGAGTGTTCCTGAAAATATTTAAAACAAAAAACGGTGCAAGATAGTCTGTAAAGTGATGCCACTGATAGTCTGTTCGGTGCTGGGCCTAAAATTTGAAGTGCTTTGTTGTGAAGTGAGTTTAGTCTCTGTAAACGTGTCTTGAAATTAGATTGCCAAACTGTAGAACAATACTGAATGTGAGGCTTGATAACTGCATTGTAAATCAGGATCAGTATTTTTTTGGGGAAATGGTGACTGAGTTTTCTCAAGATTCCAAGGTTGAAAGCTTCGTCTCGACACTTGCTATGTGGTGTCTGAACGAGAGGTTTTCGTCGATTAAAACCCCTAGGTATCGGACGTGTCCTTTTTCTGGTCTCTTGATAAGTCCACGAGAGGTTTCAATACCAATCACATCAGGAGCCAGTGAATCTATACGTGAAAAAAATAAAACACTCGATTTGTCAATGTTGATGACTAGCCGATTTGCGTCCATCCACAGGTACGTTTCTTCAAGAATGTCTTGCAGCTTCATTTTGAGAGACTTGATGTTACATTCTGAGCTTGCCATTAGTGAATCATCCGCAAATGCCGTTAGTTCGTCCTCGGCTTCTACTATAGACCCGGACGTCGTTTGTGGGTGACATAGTTAGCAGCAGTAAGGGCTACGACTTCCAGGAGTCAGTACTTGCTGAAGATCATTTACGTGAACAAGAAACAATACCGGTCCCAATTTAGAGCCCTGTGGCACCCCACAGTTAACTACGACATCATTTGTGTGGTCATTTCCTGTGTAAATTCGACGATTTTCCAGGTAAGACTTAAACCAATCTAGGACTTGGCCACGAACTCCAATATGATCCAGCTTTCCTAGTAGTATTTTGTGGTGCATGCTATCAAACGCTTTCTTAATATCTAGAAGCACTGCTGCAGGTAAAGCACCCGAATCTAGGATTCTGTTTACGAATAAACTTAGTGAAGTAAGGCGTCTTCGGTTGAATGGCCAGCCCTAAACCCGAATTGGCGGCTGTTAAAAAAGCCTTTGGCCTCTAAATATTGGTAAAGCTGGTTTTTCATTGGCGTTTCAAAGACTTTCGAGAAAACTGATAAGATTGAGATTGGTCCATATTTTTCTGTGTCTGTATGACTTCTACCTTTGTGAAGAGGTATTATCTTTGCCCTTTTTAACATTTCAGGAAAGACCCCTTTATCTAATGAAAGATTTACAAGGTAAGTTAGCGGCTCAGCAATGGTCGTCACTACTGCTTTCAGTACCTTTGTGTGGACCAGGTCAAAACCTGAAGCAGAAGAGCCCTTCAAATTTTTTACGAGTAATTTGAGCTCACCTGGTGTTACAGGACTCACTGCCATTGATTTCATACACTTCGGGCCAAGGTATTCTTTGTATGATTTATATGGTATCCCGACGGTATTTGCTGTGGTATGGCCGATATTTGCGAAAAATGTACTCAGCGATGCGGCGACCTGTGTAGGTTCGGTAATTTCTTCATCATTCACGACCAATTTCGCTGGTAATGTGGAAGACTTAGTGGTTGGCTTTAGTACCGAGTTGATAATTCGCCGAACTTTTCGACCATCCTTCCCGCTTTCCGTCAGCTTTTGGTATAGGTAGCCACGCTTTACTCTTCGTAACACAGTCCGAAGGACTTTTCTGTATTGCTCATACTCCTCTAGCCGCGCTAAGCTCAGAAAGCGTCTATACTCTCCCCAAAGGTGGTTTTTCTTATTCACACAGGCCAGAAGACCATCCGTCATCCAAAGGGCTAATTGGCTGGTCTTTTTGTCGTTTATTAGTTCTCGGTTTTCTCACGCAACACCTACTGTATACATCCAAGAACGTCAAGTGAAATGACCCAAATGCTTCGTTTACATCTTGAATCTCCGTTACGTTATCCCAGTTTAATTGCTCTAGTTCCTGCTTTAAATTCTTCAAGTTTTCCTCTGTTAAACATATAATCGGTAACATGGGGTTGATTCGTGACCTTATCTTAGATGGTTCGGAAAGGTCTAGTGTTGCATGAATGGGGAAGTGTTGTCTGATGTGTCGCTGACGAGGACTGCCACCGACTCTGGGAGCAATGAGCTGAATATGTTGTCGATAAGCGAATGCGTACTCTCAGTAACCCGTGTCGGAATCGTAACAGCAGGGTATAGGCATGAACCTGCCATATTATTTATCAAATCTGCTGCTTCGGCCGTTAGCGGAATACTGAGGTTAATATTAAAATCTCCCATGAGAATTCGCTCACTTTTTTGAAACTCTGCTAGCTCCAGAACTTGAGCCATATGTTCCATAAATTGAGACGTTGACCCTGACGGAGAACGATAAATTTCACCCACAATAAATTTTTTATTTGGGGACAGCCATACTTCTAGGAACTGCGACTCGAAAATTCCTTCAATATTTCGTGTAAGGTCTTGCCTAGTTTGAACCGTGTGTGTGTCGCGGATATAAATTGCTATACCACCCCTTTTCATCTGTTTTCTGTGGAGAAAATGGATAGTGTAACCTCGAATATCCAAAAGGCTTTCGGTTTGTTGCGTAATGAATGTTTCACATAGGCCTATACAATCTGGTCTAAGCTCCCGACATGTCAACTCTAGATCAGAAAATGAGGAATACAGTCCTTGGCATGTCAAATGAAATACCGAAAGCCGAGAATCAGAAGACCTCCCAGTAATTAAATTAGAAATTACATATTTACTTCTAGGAAAATTTTTATCATCAAACAAATGGAAATCATTTTCTTGACCAATTTCTTGATCAAAAATAAGCTTGAGATTTAAATAAGACTCTTCTAAATTCTTTAATCTATCTATATCAAAATCTCTGATACCTCTCGGGGATGAAGCTGAAGAAAGAGTCATCACTTACCAATTGCAATCGGCGGTCCGTCGTGAAAATTCCAGAAGAGCGAGGAGCCAAAAACAATGAACATACCCGATTGAACTTCTTTAAGGAAGTTCACTGAAAGGAAACAAAAACAAACTAGAGACCTTGAATTTTGTTAACATGAAAAAAGAGAAAAGAAAATTGAACAAAGATGAAACAAAAAAAAGAAGAAAACAAAATTTTCGCTTTACACCCGTCTCTGCCATACAACTTAAAACAGAATTACTGTGCGGCTTCTACAATAATTCAAACACATATCACGATATCACATACATAAAAATTAAATATCGGAGAAAAAAAAAAAAAAAAAAAAAAAAAAAAAAAAAAAAAAAAAAAAATGACAAAACTACTGGTCGGGAACAACCTCCTCTGGATCATTTTTGGCAAACAGTTTTAGCGGATCGAAACAGTCATCATCGTATTTAACCCACTGCTGTGAGCTTTTTGACTTTTTTGTCTCCAGCCAGAGTTTCACGTTACGCTGGACCACACGAGTCTCACTGACCTTCTCTGCTCCCTTTGCATTTTTTAGCTTGTAACCGAGAGCCAATAATTCCTTTCTTCGCTTTCCTAATTCAGCAGGTAAGTCAGTTGACACGCTGTAGCCCGTTTTCTTTAGTTTGCCACATTCTTTAAGAATCAATGAGCGATCATAATTCTTGAGCTGCACGAAAATAGGCTCAACTGTTTTTTTCCTACCGTTCCGCAGAGTAGGGCCAACACCATCATCAGACGCGGTGAATTTTTTGACCCTATCCGCGACACTCATACCTATTTGATCAGGATCCGCAATCCCGAGTTTTATTTCGAAGAAATTTTTTACTGTATCACGAAGATTTCAGATTCATTCATAGGATCGATCTCTTGATTTTAAAAAGGTTCCAAATTCTGCGAAATAAAAGGAACATGACAAATACAAAAAAAAAAAAAATGATAAGGGACTCATCTTTGTAAATGACGACATTTTGTAACAACAATCTTAATAAAAAAAAATAGGCAAAACAGCTGCTTCCTTACTTATGCTGAAACCTAAGTTAAACGAACTGTAATGATAAAACAGTAAGAATTGTAAAGGTACGGCTTTTAATTTTTTTTTATATGATAGCACGTTGTTCAAAAATTTATTCAAGCTGAATCCATTGATTAAAAAATAATATATCTATTCGAAACTAAGTTAATTACTTCAAAGGAATGGTTCCCGAAGGTCCATACTTCTTGGAACCCTACCATCAACTATTTCTGGTAGAAGTGCTTCAAAGAAGAATCTTTCTAGCTTTAATAGCATTTCCTATATTTATCCCGTATTATCAAAAAAATTTTCTACTAGGACTAAGTGGAATAGATAGTAAAGGGTTACAAGTTTCGAAACTTCGATACCCCCCCCCCCTCATTTTTTAACTTTCTTGTCAAAACGTTATACAGACCTCTGCATCTCTCGGTAAAATATTACGTAAGATTATGCACTAAAATATATAAAGCAAAAGTAAAAAAAGAAACACTTTGCTAAATTGTGATAAGTATTTCATTTGCCCGTATAATTGTGGTGTTTTTATTTGCAGAAATATCACTAAATACAGGGGCGGATCTAGAGCAGAATCTTGGGGAGTGGGGCAATGTGACAAGAGAGCCAATAATTGACCTTATTGGTGCCAGGAAAATGTTGAGGGGGGTGGCCCATCCCTGGATCTGCCAGTGACTAAGTAGAAGCTCATAGATCAAAGTTTAGTTTATTATCAAGATTTACGCTACAGAATAGAATGAATTATAGTTGTATGCTATTTTTTCTGCTAGGCCGTCAACTTTTGCTTGCATTGCAAGAGTACCCATGAGCTGATATATGAAGCCACCATAATCAGAAATGTTTTATCTGAACGGAATGCTGCGAATTTTTGTATTTTCCCCCTGAACGGATACGTTTTTCGTGTTTTATTATCATTTATTTATTTTTCCAGGAGTGATTGTATTTATCTAGTTGTTGCTTTGAGAAAGATTTAATTTTTCACAGTTATGAAGCATAAAGGTGTCAAATATATCCAAAATTAAATTAAAAATATTGAATTAAAATTTTTATTTGATTTTCTTAATCTTAGGTTTAATGTTTTACTTTGAACAAACTACTTTGATAATGCGTTACTTTTTTTTAAGAAGTTGAGTCTAAATGCATTAAATATTTTTGTGTTTGATAACCAAGTTCAAAACTGTCGATATTGTTAAAAAATATCCTTAAAAATATCAACAAAAAAAGTTTCAATGTTGGTCCTTACTTTCAGTTGAAAAAACTTGTTTTTTAATTGAATTTCTGACTGTTTTTTTTTTTAATAACGCCAGGATACCTGGCCCCCTCCACAGAAAAATACCCCTTCCCACAAAAATATCCTCTGGGCAATTCAATCCTGGCGAAAATTTACCCCGAACAATTACCCTTAATATCTCCACGTCTAAAATTGAATCGGTAAAGAAAAAGCAAGATATATAAAGGAATTTTGTATAGGATTCTGGCAAATTTACCAAGTGTAAAATTTCCCCTAAAAAGTTCTCCCCCCTGGAAACTTCCCTTTCCATGGAAAATTCTCCCAGTGTAAAATCCTCCCAGCAGAAAATTCCTCCCCTCCAAACCCAAAAAATGTATGCATATTCCCAATAACAAATAAAGCAATGGGTAAATTTTATAACTTAAAAGCCTTTCCCCAGGGGCTGTAGGGGGCCATTTTATCTCTAAGGACATAGTTATTGGGCCTTTCAACTATGCTGAAGAAAAAAGTTACCTCAAAATTTTCATCGGACGATTTTGGAAAAAGGTGACGTGGGAGGGGGCCTAGTTGCCCACCAATCATTTTGTCACTTAAAAAGGGCACTAGAATCTTATATTTCCATTAGCATGAACCCTCTCTCCATGGTTTAGGCCCAATGGTCAATACGATCACCCATGGAAAAAAAAACAAGTAAACACCCATCCGTGATCTTTCTTCTGGCAAAAATTACAAAATTCCACTTTTTTGCAGATATGAGCTTGAAATCTCTGCAGTAGGGTTCTTTGATACGCTGAATCTTATCTGATTAAAATTCTATGATTTTTAGGGGGTCTTTCCCCCTTTTTTGAAAACCAGACAAATTTTCCCCGGTTCGTAGCTTTTGATGGGTCAAACTAAACTTAATGAAAAGTATATCTTTTGTTTTGTTTTTTAATTGCCCTGAAGATAATGCTACAGTTAGGCTTGGTGGAATTACCGTAACACCGTCTAGTCACATTACGTACCTTGGCCTCCCGATTGGTCGTAATCTTCGAGAGACCCAGTCTTTGCTTATTGAACACCTTTCTAAAAAAGTGCGCATTGCCTATACGGGTGTTGTCACTAGCCGTCGCAATTCAAGCCGTAAATATTTGGTTCGTCTTTATAATGCAGTAGCTTTGCCTCATGTCTTGTACCTGTCTCCTTTTTGGAAGCTCCTGAGTGCACGAAACAAGAAAGACATAAGGTTGGTATTTTTCAAGTATGCCCGATATCTTCTTCAAGTACCGCCTTTTGTTAGAAACCGCCATATTGCTGTGAAATATGGAATTGTTGAGCCTCTTAGTGCCGTGGAGGAGGTAATTCAGAATTACGTAAAAAAACTAGAGCTCCTGGATCACGAGTGGGCCCACCTTCTCAAATAGTTGTGTTATTATGTAGTTCTTTCTGTTTGTATTTGTTTTTCTTGCCAGTTTTTGCTTTTTCTTTCTTTTCTAGTTCGTGCTCTGTCTTTTTCTGTTTATTGTAAGACAGGTTATTAATAAAATTCATTCATTCATTCATATATTTGGAATCAGCATGACAAGCCAATTCTTTTGATATATCAATTGGTATCAAAATTCAGTTTTTTAGAGTTTCGGTTACTATTGAGCCGGATCGCTCCGTACTTACAGTTAATTACCACGAACTGTTTGATTACTCATCAAAGTCCAAACAGAGATCATTGAAATACTGATCGTTTTTTCTTTGTTACCAAAAGTACTGTATTCATAAAACTTTACAGTTTCACGAAATGAAATTAAACAAATAGAAAAGGATTTTCAACTAAAGTAAGGAGCAAGTTTAAAACTTAAAGCAAATATAAATTACTTTGTATATAAGCGGGAATGCCCCTTTCTCAAGACTTTGCTTATCAAACAAAAGTATTTTTAGTGCTTTGAAAAATATTATCTTTCCAATTGCAAATTTTCTTTAAAATTTGGAAAAAAGGCCAAACTTCACAGTAAAGAGTAAGGAGCTAAGGAGGAAACAGCCCGCTTCATATAAAAAATAATATTTTTAAATAGGTTTCAAATCTGTTTCTTGCTTTAAGTTGAAAAGCTTTTTTTTATTTAATTTCTGATTGTTTCCCAAATCAAACCCAGGCATAACCAAGATATAATTTGAGGTACCTGTCCCTTAAATCCCTGGTTAATTGCTTTTAAAATGTGTAAATCCATAATTGTACGTGTTAGTACCGTCCTACGTTTAAATTTTCAATTTCAATTTTGGATAAAATTTGAATATAGGCTACTTAAAAAATTGGCGATGAATAGTAATTTTGGTAAGAAGTCCTTGTTAATATTACTACAAAATAATTTCGGTTGGAAGAACAGAAGTATTATTATTTGTGTGGATGGAAATTCTGTGAGAATTTTGATCTTCTACATAACTGAAGCCATCACAACCTCTCAAACAGGACTTTCTTATCGGTAAATACATTACAAATTTGTTTAAATACATTGAAGTACTTCAACTAGGAAACTAGAAAAAGAAAATAACACCGTTAAAAATTGATGAAAACCAAGTTCTCTGCAGTGTTTGCCACCCCAAAGAAATTTCCTGGCGGGGCTGATGATGACCTGCCTTGCTATCCACCTCTGTGCCGGTAGAAATGGGAATGTAACATTTTTGCTGTATAGCGCTGTCTTACTCCCCCTACCTCTTTCAACATTTATCTGAAGCCTCGTGAAGAGTAAGCAGTTTGTCCATTAAAATGTACTTTTTTAGAAATCTACCCTACCCCCACCTAGACAATGACTTACCCCCTCATTATAGCTGCTCCGCAATTACAGATCGCCAAACGTAGCCTAATTTCATTACAAATAAAGCGAATCAACTTGGTTGAATCTAGTACTGCCACCGTGTGGCATTGCTCCTTTTACAACTGGATAGCCTAAAATATAGTTATGCATGCTTTTAAATTAATTAGCTTTTCAGAATTTTAAATTGATTGCAAATTCCTCCTCTTTGGGGTGAAGTTGTAGTTTTGTGCCCTAAAACAGCAAGAAAACAAGACTTTCCCCTGGTCTAATCTGTATGGTCACTTAAAAAGGAGTTTTAAATTTACGTTTGAATGAGCTCCCTCCCAATTATCTTGGACTTTTGGTTTGATAGATTCACCCCTGGGAAAAAACAAAACAAGATTGGAGCTTGAAACCTCTACGGTAAGGTTTTCTGATATGATGTACCTGATAAAGAGCTTTTCAATAAGACCGCTTGCTTTTTTTGGGGGGGGGGATTTTCAAAAATCAGGCCAATTTTCTCAAATTTTAGATTTTGGGTCGGTAATAATAAACTGAAAGAATTCTAAATATTTAGAATTAGCATAAAAAGCCAATACTGCCGGTGTAGCAATTGTCACGAGAATTAAATTTGTAGTTTTGGTGAATATTGGTCCAAGTCACTCTTTACTTCCAGTTTTTTTTTCACAAACTGTTTGATAAGATTCTCTTGTGACGAAAATTTTTTGAACTTGTTTTTTTTTTTTTTTGAATAGGACAATAAAAAGAAAGAGGGTCAATTTGACAGCTGGATAATTAGTTTAAATTTTGGTTTTCTTTCGCTATTCTATTTTTTTTTTCTTAATGTATGAATATATAACCGCTTTAAGTTCGAGGGGAAGAATTATCCTGTTATGAAAGAGGTATATTTTACACGGCCGTTATAAAACTAAAACGTGGTATCTGTGCAGGCAGGATGATTTTTGAGTATCTCCACTCCTTGTGTAAAGAATTCTAAGGCGTAGGAAATTGTATAAAGGCAAGTCTACAACTGTTATAATCTACGAAAGCAATCTTTCTGTAATTTTAGTTTGAGCTTGATTTTCTTTTAAAATTAAATGCATAATAATTAAATATATTATTGATTAAACAAATTGATCCTTTTAACAGGAATCCTTGCGATTTAAAATTTACTGTATTTTGTTTCATTTTGCAGGCAATTTAGTTGCTCTTTTTATTTGAAAGTTCTTTTCTAAAAGTATTTAAAAATAAACTTATTCGTACGAAAAAAAATTCCTGAAATATATTCCATGTCACCCAGCCACCACTGATATTTTGGCGTGTGCCCCCTCCCCCCCCACCCCTCTCCCCTGGAAAAGTTTCTGCCAGCGCCCTTGTATTTCACAAAGCACTTTTGTGAACTAACTAGGCCAAGTTCTTCTTTAACTGTCTTTCTCTTCTTTCAAAATCTTTGACTGCAACCTAATTTGACAGAGCATTTACATTTGCATAATATGTTGAAACATTCACTTATCATGCCAGCCGATACGAGTTGAAACCCTGACTGTTTATCACCTGAAGGCTGGTATTTATGCCCGCCTATTGAAACTAAATATGCAACAGTTCAAGAGTTTCTAGCATAAAACTGATGGTAACAATTTTTAGTAGAAACAAGTAAACTTATGAAAATGTCTTTTTTGAATTAATTAGGAAAAAAAGTCAAGTTGTTCATTTCAAAATCCTCTAGAAGTCCGTATTAATTTTATTAAACTTCTATGTACCGTTCTTTTAGACAAGTTGAAATGGAATTTGCACGAAAAAGCCTAATTTAGAAAGCCCAGAAAAAAAAATAAAAAATAGCAAACTCAGATTATGTTGCTAGATCAGGGGAACAGATAGAAACCAAAATTGATGCCTTTATGCTTCTATTGTCGCCAGACAAGTTAAAAATATTTAACATGGAATTTTTCGCCAGGAATTTTTATATTTATAGCCAGGAATTTTTCTATTCCGTTCCCCCTTAATAAAATCAGATGTATTTTAAACATGGATGTTCTTATTTCTAAAAATTAAAACCCAACTTTATTAGAAAATCAAATATTATTAATAAAACCAGACATACACCTACGAAAGGTTATGAAACCTAGCTAAGAAAATGTCATTAATAAAATCAGACACACACCTACGAAAGGTTAAGAAAAATAGCTAAGAAAATGTTATTAATAAAATCAGATGTATTTTAAACTGGGATGTTCATATTTTTGCAAACTAAAAACCCAAATTTATTTTTAAAAAATGCAAAAATGTACCCAATTATTAAAAGAAATCAAATTAATGTCCTTGGTAAAAGCCTGGAAGAGATTTAATGGCCTTGGTGAAAGCCTGGGAAGGAGAGTTAATGTCCTTTTCATGCAACACACATCTACGAAAGGTTAAGAAACCTAGCTAAGAAAATGTTATTAATAAAATCAGACGTATTTTAAACTGGGATGTTCATATTTCTGAAAACTAAAACCCAACCTTAATAAAAAAATATGCAAAAATGTACCCAATTATTAAAAGTAAATCAAATAATATTAATAAAATCAGATGTATTTTAAACATGGATGTTCTTATTTCTGAAAATTAAAACCCAACTTTATTAGAAAATCAAATATCATTTATAAAATCTGACATACACGTACGAAGGGTTAAGAAACCTAGCTATGAAAATATTATTAATAAAATCAGTTGTATTTGAAACTGGGATGTTCATATTTCTGAAAACTAAAACCCAACTTTATTAAAAAATTCGCAAAAATATACCTAATTATTAAAGGTTATCAAATATTATTAATAAAATCAGATGTGTTTTAAACATGGATGTTCTTATTTCTGAAAATTAAAACCCAACTTGATTAGAAAATCAAATATTATTCATAAAACCGGACATACACCTACAAAAAGTTAGGAAATCTAGCTCAGAAAAGTCCAAAATAGCAAACTATACATCCCAAATCATGAGTTTCACGCAAAACATATTTACAAAAGGTTAAGAAACCTAACTAAGAAAATGTTATTAATCAAATCAGATGTATTTTAAACTGGGATGTTCGTATTTCTGAAAACTAAAACCCAACCATATTAAAAAATATGCAAAAATGTACCCAATTATTAAAAGGAAATCAAATATTATTAATAAAATCAGATGTATTTTAAACATGGATGTTCTTATTTCTGAAAATTAAAACCCAACTTTATTAGAAAATCAAATATCATTTATAAAATCTGAAATACACGTACGAAGGGTTAAGAAACCTAGCTATGAAAATATTATTAATAAAATCAGTATTATATGAAACTGGGATGTTCATATTTCTGAAAACTAAAACCCAACTTTATTAAAAAATATGCAAAAATATACTTAATTATTAAAGGTTATCAAATATTATTAATAAAATTAGATGTGTTTTAAACATGGATGTTCTTATTTCTGAAAATTAAAACCCAACTTGATTAGAAAATCAAATATTATTAATAAAACCGGACATACACCTACGAAAGGTTAGGAAATCTAGCACAGAAAAGTCCAAAATAGCAAACTATACATCCCAAATCATGAGTTTCATGCAGAACATATTTACAAAAGGTTAAGAAACCTAGCTAAGAAAATTTTATTAATAAAATCAGATGTATTTTAAACTGGGATGTTCATATTTCTGAAAACTAAAACCCAACTTTATTTAAAAAAAAATATGCAAAAATGTACCTAATTATTAAAGGAAATCAAATATTATTAATAAAATCAGATTAATTTTAAACATGGATGTTCTTATTTCTGAAAATTAAAACCCAACGTTATTAGAAAATCGAATATTATTAATAAAACCGGACATATACCTACGAAAGGCTAGGAAATCTAGCTCAGAAAAGTCCAAGATAGCAAACTATACATCCCAAATCATGAGTTTCATGCAACACACATCTACGAAAGGTTAAGAAAAATAGCTAAGAAAATGTTATTAATAAAATCAGATGTATTTTAAACTGGGATGTTCATATTTCTGAAAACTAAAACCCAACATTATTAAAAAAAAATATGCAAAAATGTACCCAATTATTAAAAGGAAATCAAATATTATTAATAAAATCAGATGTATTTTAAACACGGATGTTCTTATTTCTGAAAATTAAAACCCAACTTTATTAGAAAATCAAATATTATTAATAAAACCAGACATAAACCTACGAAAGATTATGAAACCTAGATAAGAAAATGTCATTAATAAAATCAGACATACACCTACGAAAGGTTAAGAAAAATATCTAAGAAAATGTTATTAATAAAATCAGATGTATTTTAAACTGGGATGTTCATATTTCTGAAAACTAAAAACCCAACTTTATTTTTTTTAATGCAAAAATGTACCCAATTATTAAAAGAAATCAAATTAATGTCCTTGGTAAAAGCCTGGAAGAGATTTAATAGCCTTGGTTAGGTTAGGAAAGGCTAGGAAATCTAGCTCAGAAAAGTCCAAGATAGCAAACTATACATCCCAAATTATTAGTTTCATGCAAAACACATCTATGAAAGGTTAAAAAACCTAGCTAAGAGAATTTTGTTAATAAAATCATATGTATTTTGAACTGGAATGTTCATATTTCTGAAAACTAAAACCCCACTTTATTAAAAAAAATTTGCAAAAATGTACCCAATTATTAAAAGGAAATCAAATATTATTATTAAAATCAGACGTATTTTAAACATGGATGTTCTTATTTCTGAAATTTAAAACCCAAATTTATTAGAAAATAAAATTTTATTAATAAAACCAGACATACACCTTAGACCTTAAAACCGCCTGTGCCTCCAGAGGCACCCAGGGCATAAAGAAGGAGCCGCCAATCTTCCCGCCGGGTTGCTTCTGCAAGTATGTCCTCCCACTGAGGTTGGATTGATGTTTGCAGGTTACGGAGATCTGTCTGGTACGTTTGACACAGTGTGTTTCTGGGTCTGCCCCTGCGGCGTGGACCCGATGGCTGCCCATGGAGCGCTGCATTTGGTATTCGGAGATTGTCCATAAGTAGGACGTGGCCAAGGTATCTCCATCGGCGGACTCTTATGATATATTTCACAAGAGGCTGGCCAGTTTTGTCGCGGATGGATTGGTTTGTTATTCTCTGCTGCCAACGGATGTTGAGAATTCTTCTGAGACATGTGTTTTCGAAAGTAAGTATTCTTCTTTCTTGTTCCTGGTTCAGGTACTAGGTTTCGGCTGCGTAAAGCAGCACCGGCATAACATTGCTATTGAAGAGTCGTAACTTTAGCCGTATAGAGAAGCTTTGGGACTGCCATACTCTCCGTAATCTATTGGTGGTCCCATTGGCTTGGCCAATTCTTTTGAGCACTTCTTTTGTGGTCGATCCGGTACTTTCTATTGTGCTTCCCAAGTATTTGAATTGGACGACTTGCTCTATGTGTTGGTCTCCGCAAGTGATGCTAAGGGGTGAATCTGTGGTAGCCATGCATTTTGTTTTCTCATTATTTATTTTCAGGCTGACATGGCCACCTCTCTCCCTCAATTTGTCAAGGAGTTCTTGGAGTCTTTACTTGCATGATTCTAGGACGGCGATGTTGTCAGAGAAGCCTACATCACTGAGGCGTGTTTCTGGATTCAGCTGGATTCCGTCTGTGCTTGTACTTCGCAGTATGTAATCAATGACGATTACCAAAAGTAGCGGTGACAAGACGCAACCTTGCTTAACTCCTGACAGAATGCGGAAGAAACGAGTTTGGCCATCTGGTGTCTTTACACAGCACTCGCTATCTTCATAAAACTCAACAATCAGTGAATCTATCTTTTCAGGGATTCCGTAATGCAGTAGGATCTTCCACAGACTTTGGCGGTCTACTGAGTCAAAGGCCTTCTCAAAATCGATGAATATCATATAGATTTTGGAGCACCATTCTCTGCTTTCTTCTGTCAGTAGCCGTAGGGTAAATATAAAGTCTGCACATGAACTGTTCGGCCTGAATCCATGTTGCTCGTCACGAGGGTGTCTGTCAAGCTGCGAGCTGATTCTCTGCAGTAAAATGTGCGTCAGCAATTTTCTGGGTATGGAAAGCTCGCAGATTCCTCGCCAGTTGCCTGGGAAGGACGCATTGCCTTTCTCAAAGATCCTCACAAGCGTGCTGCGTTTCCAATCCGAAGGTATTTTGGCGGTCGTCCAGATTACTGCAAACAACGCTGTCCAGAACTTGAGGCATGTCATAACAGTCGCTTTGATTATTTCCGCGGATATCCTGTCTTCGCCAGGCGACTTCCCATTTTTCAGCTTCTTTGCTGCTGCTGCTATAATTTCAGTGGATGACGGCGGATCCGTGCTGATATCTAAGGAAAACAGTTTTGTTGCTGGGATCTCTGGGGGATCCTCTTATCCTCTTATCGACTGGCCCAAACTACGTTTACGTCAGACGCTAGTGTTATCAGGATGCCCAAGGGGTCTGTTACTGGTCCATGTTGAATAAAGGATTTCTTTCCAATAATCTCATTAGTGATTTTATGGACGGCTCTTGAATCACCTCTCTCCACCGCCTCTTCTACCTGCGCTGCTTTTTGCTCCAGCAGGTTTCTCTGGTCTTTTCTGGTACTGTTCTTTACCCCTTTATCCGCGGCTCTGTATTCATCGTTTCTGAGGATCTGTTGGTCGGGGCTTTGTCTTTGGATAAGTGATGCTTTTACTGTTTTTCTTGTCTCTATGAGTTCCCATGTTTGGTCAGATAGCCACTGGTCTTTTGGGCTCTTGCGGTACCCAATGGAGGCTTTCGCGGCATCGTGAAAGCACAACTTTATGCTTTCCCAGTATTGATTGCTATCAGCATCATCTAGTAAAGACAAGGCTTCAAATCTATTCCGCATCTCTAGTTTAAAGGCTTGGTTGAATTCTCTCAACCTCAGTTTCTCCGAGTCAAAGACTGGGTTTAAGGGAGCCTTATTTGCTTTTCTATTTCTTTTCAACTTGAGGTGGATTTTTGCTGCCTTCAGATTATGATCTGAGCCAACGTCAGCTCCTCTATATCCCCTTATATCAAGTAGGCTTGATCTCCACTTCCTGCTCCAAAGACAATGGTCAATCTGATTTCGGGTGTGGCCATCGGGATATATCCGAGAATATTTGTGTACATCCCGATGAGAAAATAGGGTACCTCCGATTACTAGGTCGTTAAGGAGCGCGAAGTCCATAAGTAGTTCTCCGTTTTCGTTTCGCTGGCCCAGGCCATGCTCGCCGAGAACCTCTGGGGAAAACGATCTATCGTTCCCTACTTTCGCGTTAAAGTCTCCTAGAAAACATGCCATGTCATGCCGTGGTATGTCGTTTGCCACAGAGTTGAGAGCTCTGTAAAATTTGTCTTTTGCTTCGTCGGTGGCGTCATTGGTGGGTGCGTCGCATACTATTACTGGCAGTTTCACATGCGCGCCGATGAAGCGGGCTTTCAGGATTCTAGGTGACACCGGTTTCCACTGTAGTAGAGCTTGGGAAGTCTGTTTTGTCATCATTGGGGCTACTCCGTATTCACGCTTTTGCTGCGATGAACTGTATATAATGGTCACATCTCCATCCAGTTTATTTGATCCAGATCCTAGCCATTGAACTTCTGACAGAGCCAGAAGGTCAAGGTGGTAATCTTCTAATCCTCTTAGCACTTGTTCAGTCTTGGAGTCTTGAGACATTGGGCGGACGTTCCAGAAACCAAATTTGAGGTGATGTTTCGCATTCATAAATCTTGTCCGTGGGCATGCAGTGGTCGTCATCAAAATGGGGTTCGAAAATCCGAGGCTCAAACTTGATGTTTCGGTTGCAGCTAGGACTTCTCCCGAGGGCAGGCCCTTGAGGTCTCGGGTGTGGGTCACAAGCCCACAGCACAGCCTTCCCTCTTTATCCTGGCTTGGGACAGGCTGCATACGCAGGTGAGGTTAAGAAACCGAGGGTACCTACGAAAGGTTAAGAAACCTAGCTAAGAAATGTTTTTAATAAAATCAGACATACACCTACGAAAGGTTAAGAAACCGAGCTAAGAAAATGTTATTAATAGAATCAGACGTATCTTAAACTGGGATGTTCATATTTCTGAAAACTATCACCCAACTTTATTTAAAAAATATGCAAAAATTTACCCAATTATTAAAAGAAATCAAATATTATTAATAAAATCAGATAAATTTTAAACATGGATGTTCTTATTTCTGAAAATAAAAATCCCAACTTTATTAGAAAATCAAATATTATTAATAAAACTAGACATACATCTACGAAATGTTAGGAAATCTAGCTAAGAAAAGTCCAAAATAGCAAACTAGACATCCCAAGTCATGAGTTTCTTGCAACACATATCTACGGAAGGTTAAGAAAGCTATTTCTGTAAATTAAAATCCCAACTTTATTAGAAAAGCAAATATTATTAATAAAACCAGACATACATCTACGAAAGGTTGTGAAACCTAGCTAAGAAAAGTCAAAAATAGCATACTAGACATCCCAAGTCATGAGTTTCTTGCAACACATATCTACGGAAGGTTAAGAAAGCTATTTCTGAAAATAAAAATCCCAACTTTATTAGAAAATCAAATATTATTAATAAAACCAGACATAAACCTACGAAAGGTTAGAAAATCTAGCTAAGAAAAGTCCAAAATTGCAAACTAGACATCCCAAGTCATTAGTTTCTTGCAACACATATCTACGGAAGGTTAAGAAAGCTATTTCTGAAAATTAAAATCCCAACTTTATTAGAAAATCAAATATTATTAGTAAAACCAGACATAAACCTACGAAAGGTTAGGAAATCTAGCTAAGAAAAGTCCAAAATTGCAAACTAGACATCCCAAGTCATGAGTTTCTTGCAACACATATCTACGGAAGGTTAAGAAAGCTATTTCTGAAAATTAAAATCCCAACTTTATTAGAAAATCAAATATTATTAATAAAACCAGACATACACCTACGAAAGGTTATGAAACCTAGATAAGAAAAGTCCAAAATAGCATACTAGACATCCCAAGTCATGAGTTTCTTGCAACACATATCTACGGAAGGTTAAGAAAGCTTTTTCTGAAAATTAAAATCCCAACTTTATTAGAAAATCAAATATTATTAATAAAACCAGACATAAACCTACGAAAGGTTAGGAAATCTAGCTAAGAAAAGTCCAAAATAGCATACTAGACATCCCAAGTCACGAGTTTCATGCAACACATATCTACGAAAGGTTAAGAAACCCAGCTAAGAAAATGTTATTAATAAAACCAGATAAATTTTAAACATAGATGTTCATATTTCTGAAAATTAAAACCTAACTTGATTAGAAAATCAAATATTATTAATAAAACCAGACATACACCTACGAAAGGTTAGGAAATCTAGCTCAGAAAAGTCCAAAATAGCAAACTAGACATCGCAAATCATGAGTGTCCCAATTATATATACCCAATTATTAAAAGGAAATCAAATATTATTAATAAAATCAGGTGTATTTTAAAGATGGATGTTTTTATTTCTAAAAATTAAAACCCATCTTTATTAGAAAATCAAATATTATTAATAAGACCAGACATACACCTACGAAAGGTTAAGAAACCTAGCAAAGAAAATATGCAAAAATCAACCCAATTATTCAAAGAAATCAAATATTATTAATAAAATCCGATGTATTTTAAACAAGGATGTTATTATTTCTGAAAATTAAAACCCAACTTTATCAGAAAATCCAATATTATTAACAAAACCAGACATACACCTACGAAAGGTTAGGAAATCTAGCTCAGAAAAGTCCAAGATAGCAAACTATACATCGCAAATCATGAGTTTAATGCAACACACATCTACGAAAAGTTAAGAAAAATAGCTAAGAAAATGTTATTAATAAAATCAGATGTATTTTAAACTAGGATGTTCATATTTTTGAAAACTAAAACCCAACTTTATTAAAAAAATATGCAAAAATGTACCCAATTATTAAAAGGAAATCAAATATTATTAATAATATCAGATGTATTTTAAACATGGATGTTCTTATTTCTGAAAATAAAAACCCAACTTTATCAGAAAATCCAATATTATTAAGAAAACCAGACATACACCTACGAAAGGTTAAGAAACCTAGCTAAGAAAATATCATTAATAAAATCAGACATACACCTACGAAAGGTTAAGAAACATAGCTAAGAAAATGTTATTAATAAAATCAGATGTATTTTAAACTGGGATGTTCATATTTCTGAAAACTAAAAACCCAACTTTATTAAAACAAATATGCAAAAATGTACCCAATTATTAAAAGAAATCAAATTAATTTCCTTGGTAAAAGCCTGGAAGAGATTTAGTGGCCTTGGTAAAAGCCTGGGAAGGAGCTTTAATGTCCTTGGTAAAAGCCTGGACGAGATTAAATGTTATTGGTAAAAGTCTGGACGAGATTTAATGTACTTGGTAAAAGCCAGGACGAGATTTAATGTCATTGGTAAAAGTCTGGACGAGATTTAATGTCCTTGGTAAAAGTCTGGACGAGATTTAATATCCCTGGTAAAAGCCTGGGAAGGAGATTTAATGTCCTTGGTAAAAGCCGGGACGAGATTTAATGTTCTTGGTAAAAGTCTGGACGAGATTTAATGCACTTTGTAAAAGCCAGGATGAGAATTAATGTCATGGGTTAAAGTCCGGACGAGATGTAATGTTTTTGGTAAAAGCCTGGACGAGATTTAATGTCCTTGGTAAAAGCCTGGGAAGAAGATTTTATGTCCTTGGTAAAAGCAAGGACGAGATTTAATGTCCTTGGTAAAAGACTGGACGCGATTTAATGTCCTTGGTAAAAGCCGCTTGGACGAGACTTAATATCTATGGTAAAAGCCTGGACGAGATTTAATGTTCTCGGTAAAAGTTTGGACAAGATTTAATGTATTTGGTAAAAGCCTGGACGAGATTTAATGTCCTTGGTAAAAGTCTGGGAAGAAGATTTTATGTCCTTGGTAAAAGTTTGGACGAGATTTAATGTCACTGGTAAAAGCCTGGACGAGATTTAATGTCCTTGGTAAAAGTCTGGACGAGATTTAATGTTCTTGGTAAAAGCCTGGACGAGATTTAATGTCCTTGGTAAAAGCCTCAAATTATATCTTGGATAGGTCCGGGTATGATTTGGAAAACAGCCAGAAGTTTTTAAAAATAGAGAGTAATTTTATTAATTTAAATTTTTAAACTTGTTCCCTGCTTTAGCTGAAAAACCTTTTCTGTTTGTTAATTTCTCTGTCTCAAACGCACAAAAAAAAGTATTAAAAAAACGGGGGGAGGGGCCTAGAAAGTTGGGAGGAGGGGGGCCCTTAGAGGTTGGGGTAGGGGACCTTACAACACCTTTCAAATGGGACTTGTGTATTATACAGAACACAGTCGAGAATTGCCCAAATAAAAAATAATATGTATCAAGGAGGCACACTTGTGCCTCTTTCAAGAGGCGACCCACCACAATGTTAAGTGATTTCTGGTCCTAGCGGTCGCAGAGAGACGGCGGTGATTGCATTTTATAGCCTAAGCTCAAACTAAGAAACATGCAAAATTTCACCCCCCCCCCCCCCCTCCGACTTTATCTTCATGGGGAAAGTGGGAAAATTTCAGCTCAGTCCGATCACTCTTTCCCTGTTTTCCAAAAACCAAACATCAAGTTATTTTTTTTATAACCCACGCCTACAGGCCACAGTAGGCAACGGATCCGGGTAAATGAGGACTCATTCGAAGCGGAATTTGACCTGTTAGGGCCCTTTGATATTTTCAGAAAGAAAAAATTATCGCCCGAATTTACATTTACGAAAAACCTCGTTTTCCTATAAGAGCCCATGTTAATTTTTGAAATTCCTAAAAGCATACTATTTCATTATTAAATTAGATCAAAATAGTCCTCTTAACCTGACAAGCCCGACTGCAAGGTTCCAAAAATTCCAGCTCTTTCCCAGAAGTTTTTTTTTGTCGAAAAACGAAAATCTTACTTTGTATTTCCTTGCGTCGAAAATAGATTGCAGAGACTAAAAACAATTTAACAAGAGTCGCTGATAGTAGGCCTACAGTGGTCACTACAGTAAGACCCATATTCGATTCGCCGTCAGAGTAAGTTTTATATATATTGAATTTAAAGTAGTATCTCTTAAATTTAAAGTTTAAAAAAGAAACTCAGTTTCTTTTTTAAATCCAATCTATTAAATCCTTCGGCTCAACAGGCGTCTCCAGAAGAATATCACAGTCGGCCTTCAGCTTACAGGTAAGTCTCCACTGCTTTGATAACGTGCCGTATACCCGCATGCTCGAAAAAAAGTTGAAAAAAGAAAATCTTACTGTGCATTTGATTTGTGTATTCTGGAATTAAAAGCCTTAACACAAGAATCTTCAAAAGCGGGGAGTTTGGAGGGCGGCAGCCCCCTAACTTTAACTGCTGACACGATCAGCTAACAGTTAGTCAAGCAATAATAAGTAATAAACTGTACAAAAACGTGCAGAAATTATTTGAAAAAAACTACGTTTTCTAAAGAGTTAAAGAGGCTGAGTCACAAGTCCGAACCTTAAAACGTACAGGGATTGGGAGGTACAGTTGGGGGGCTGCCGGCCCCCAAACCCCTCGCTTTTGCAGCCTCTTTTGATAAGTTTTTTAAAGTCCTGTAGCCTGCAATCAGTTGGTCTAACCAAGTTCATCACATTATAGCTTGTTATCGGTTAGGGACAAATCTCCTGTAAAAAATCCAGCAAACAGGCTCAGTACTGTTTCTAATCAAAGAGATGCAATAGGATGTTCTTACGGTAAAAAAATTCAAGTAGACTTCGTTCGTGTTGCAAAGCATTTCATTGCATGGGAAAAGCGGGGGTTGAGGGGGGCGGCAGACCCCCAAAATAAAAATCTTAACAAAAGAGGCTGCTAAAGCTGGGGGTTTGGGGGGCGGGAGCCTTCCAACTGTACCTCCTAATCCCTGTACGTTTTAAGGTTCGACCTTGTGACTCAGCCTCTTTAACTCTTTAGAAAACGTAGTTTTTTTTCAAATAATCTCTTAATAGAGTTAGCATCCCCTGAGATGCCTTACCTTTTTCGTTTCTACTTCTTCCAAATTTATCATGTCTCATGGAGGAATTGTGTCAATCAGATATCTTGTCCCGTCTGTATTTCTAACTCTCTGATAAGAATATTCCAATGTTGAAATTTTCTTATCTGATGATGTCACCTTGTTATCCCAATATTTCTAACTGGTGATTGACAGTTGTGAAATTTCCTTATCTGATGATGTCACCTTCTTATCCCAATATTTCCAAACGGTGATTGACAGCTGTGAAATTTCCTTATCTGACGATGTCACCTTGTTATCCCAATATTTCTAACCGGTGATTGACAGCTGTCATCTTATACTGACAGTATTCTAGCTCATTGGTGGTAAATAGTCTTGTACTACTCGCCGTAATACCTCTCCCCCTACTTATACAAGACATTACTCAGTACAGATATGAAATTAGACTCAATCTAATATCTAAAATATCTTGACATATATACGAAGTAAACTAGACCAGTAATACGCAATCGACCCCGTGATTTATTACAAGCTATGGGTCAATTGTTCTTACGATATCTGACAGAGAAAGGTGGTCATAAAAACATCTAGGTTTATGTCCCTTAAACCCAACAAACATGTGTCCCGCATGGCATCTGACTAACAAAGAATACACATTGATAATGAAGTTCACAACCCATCCCCCACTTAAAGGAAAAAAACTTTTTTTTCTTAATTATTTCTTCATAAGTAAAAATTTTTCTTTTTTCTTACTAATTAAACGGGATTTACATTATGATAAAGTACGCTATATTGTAATTGAAAATGAACTAGTTTTTATCGACAATACAACTTAGTATGCATTGATAATAAAAATACACTCAAATTTAAAATGCGTTGTATACACAGAATTTTATAATTTACAAAAGGAAAAATTAGCTTATGGCACTGCGAAATCTTTAGTTCACTTTATAGTAAAATTGTCATGTTGACACCAAGTGTGAGCCTTCTTTTTCATAGATGAGTGCGCAATTGTCGACAATAATCTCTACACCTAAACATATAAATTCACTAGAACACTAAAACGAGGGAATTTTTTCTTTTCATTCTGTTTTTTGAACAATTTAATTTTCTTTAGCTGTTTGAGTGCCAGTTCTTTCTCCCATGTTATTATCTTCGCTTTTTAATGAAAAGAGAGGGAAGTGTAGTGATCTTAAGCGAAAGCATATCCATACGCAATCTGTTCCAAATACTACAAAAAAAATGAAATTAAAAATACCTATGATGTTCACAAAGGATGGAGCTAAATTTGATTCGCCGTCGTCAAAATTGATTTTACTAATTCTAATTTTAAGTGCATTATCATTTACTCTAAGGTCACTTCTTTTCCCTTTTAGACCAAGAAATACCTTTGTGACGGCATCAATGTTATCATTGTTTACTATTTCATTCAGTTCTATTTCTATGATTGAACAATTTAATTTTGCCATTTCTAATGGAGTTTGAACGAACGATTTGGAATGTAGAAGCTCATTTATCCTAAACTGATGGTGGTGAACAGAACAAAATGGATATAGATTTACTATCATAGAACCTGTTATATTAAGTGTAAAATATTTGTAAGCATTCTCGGAGGTTATAATATTTGAAGTTGCGTTTTAATGTGACATGGCTTGATTCACCTGGTGGTGATGCAAAAACGTAGTTTTTCTTCGTCCAAGGGTCTTATAAACATTGATTCTATGTTTGTAAAAGATCTTATACATGTCCTTTTAATAATTTGTTTTTAACAAATGATCCATAAGAACAAGATTAGTATGTCAATTTGAAAAAAACTAAGTGATTTTTACAAATATACGTGTTGTTAATCGAAGGAAATGTTTTATGTGGTAGTTTATTTAATAAAATATAACTCTGTCAATCTTTAGTTGGTCCAAAGAAATCGGAAGATGGTTTGGTGACTAAATGGCTACTTAATGACTTATCGACAACTTTAATTGCTTCCTTTTGAATTTTTTTCATTCTTTGGTATAATTCATTTATAACAGAAGTGGCTGCAGAAGCAAATTCTTCTTGTTTGCAATGATAATATTTCAAGATTTGTTTTGATTTCCTGCTTAACGCATTCCGTTGATAAACCAAATATATATCCAAGGATTGATCCTACTGGAAGAATGCTCCTTTTTTTCTTTCAGGGCTTTTGATGGAGTCAATAAATAGTGAAAACTTTAAACTTTTTCTGAAAGCAATGACATTTAATCATTTAAAATTCTTTCTTTGACTGACAAATAATCAAGAAAATTTAGTTTAAATTGTTTCCCTGAATTATAATTCGTTTCCCTGTGCTATCGACCTGAACTTGATAATCATCACCACATTCCAACATGAGATATGTTAATACTCTTTTACTCTGTTCTCGATAGGTCACTGGCAATAGGTTTCCAAGTGATGTCACTATGAAATTCAATTCCTTCTTCTTTGATTGCACTGCTGCAGAATCTTGAGGAGATGTTTCCTGTTTAGATGGATCTGTGACGACGGTGGGTCTCTCACGATAAGGTCTATGTTTGTTCACACGTCGCAATGCATCTTGAAGTAAAACAAGCTTTTTATCATCGGCAATATTTTCATCATTTATTAATTTGGTTAGATTGTCTTCAAAATGTTCCACGGGTGAGATAAAAAGTTCAAAGGGCGTCAATTTATAGGGTTTAGCCATCTAGAGAAAACTATTTACATGTCCTGCAATTATTGGCAGTAAAAGTGTGAAAAAGTTACCGCCCGCTTGAAGGAGACGTTTTCTTTTAAAAGCTTTTCCTTTGTTTTTGCAAGCTAAGGTACGTAGAGTGGAACGATGTTGCTTTGTCTGTTGTCTAACACCTTCTGACAAGTGTACATTGCCCTCAGTTAAGTTTAAACGAAGTTCAAATATTAGATTAATGAATTCATTGTCAACACCATGTTTGAGTATAGCCTTCCTGAGTGGAGGTTTTGGCATGCCTAAACCGGAAAATAAATGCCGTTGTTCGTGTAGCTTCTTCAGTGTGATGATGGCAACTAATAGCCTTTTCTACTGTTCACTGTAAAATAAACTGTAATTTCTTTGTCAAAAATATCTGTGACTACACGTAGATCCTCGGGTGTATTCTGATTAAGATCTAGCAAAATGTACCCGTATGGCTTATTTGTCGCCTGAGTGAACGCTGACAGCAGAAATTTTGGAGCGTCTGTACATATTTGCTTATTGAGAGTTACTAGCGAGCTAGAATCACGAACAACTTGGTAGACAATATAGATGGTGCAATTCCAAGCAAGGGTTCTCATACATTTGATCTGATGAAGCAGATTGTGTAGAACTAGAGTTATGGAAATGTGTTCATGATTAGAGCAAACGGTAAACAGTTGTAGCATTTCCTATGAGAACTGTTCAATTGATTCAGCCAAATCATCAACAATCAGCCATGAGTTTGGTTCAATACTATTGAAAACATCAAGTCCCCGTATGAATTGTATTAGCATGGATGGGGCAATAGCTTTTATTTGATCGTAGGACTCCTTCCAAATACTATAGCAATAATAAATTTTCTTTGGTATTTCCAAAGACATTACAATTTGAATTATTTTAGCTAAAAGTGTCGTTTTCTCAGACATTGTAGGACCACACAGAAACGATCTGAATGGTGTTTTAAATTGATACATGCTGCTGCTGTTGACAACAGTCGGACTACAACTAACTGTAAACCATAGTTGTTCAATGAATAAATAATAATGTTCCCATAGATCTATCTACATTAACAAGAACAATAAAAACAATATTTCTTTCATTTATTTACATCAACACTTTTTTCTGTACAGCATGAATAGCACACACACTATTTGTACAGCAAGAAGAACAATAGCAATATTTATTAACAAAAAAACACTTTTCTGTACAGCAACAATAGTACACACTATTTGTTCAACAAGAACAATAGCAATATTTATTAACAAAAACACTTTTTGTGCAGCAAGAAGAACAACAATGGCACTATTTGTACAACAGCAATAGTACACACTGTTGCAGCACGAGCATTTTCTGAAGCACGAGTATTTTCATTTATTGACAAAAACACTTTTTTTGTACAGCAAGAAGAACAACAATAGCATCCACTATTTGTACAACAGCAATAGTACGCACACACATTTTTATACAACAGCACGAATAGCAATAGCACACTATTTGTACAACAATAAGAACAACATATTGACATAAAAACAACTTACAACACGAACAAAAGCAGCACAGTTCAACACTATGAATTTAAAGGATGTGAATACCCTCCACCCACCAGAAATCACGGGCCGAAGGCCGACCGCGGGCGGGAGCCGCGGACCGAAGGCCGGCTGCGGTCAGGACCCCCCCCCCCCCCCATCCCCCGGGGATTGCGTGGAAACTGTGTACAATAGCCGTCGCTGCTGCAGGTTAGATTTAAGTTAATTTATCAGGTTAGGTTAGATTGTACTGCATTTTTAGCATTTAAGTTAATTTATGGATTTGCTGTCTCCATAGAAAAAAAATGTGGACCAGAATTTGCTTTAAGGGTGAGGTTAGGCTAGGTTAATCTAATTTATCCAGACCAAGTTGGTTGCGATAGTCTACACTTTCAACCCGGTCTGAAATTCGATAGTGGCCAAGGGGGAGTACTTTTACACCATCCTCGAACACAAAGACCTTGTCAGATATACACGACATGGCATAATTTTCAACTCTAACAATATAGTTTTTATACTGCAGAGAGCGAATTGCTAGCACTTGTGCTCTTGGCACTAGAAAACTATCTACACAGGTTCTGTAGACACTCATGTTGAAATTATTTTTTACAAAATGTGTAGGCACCCCCTTGCACGCCTGTTTTACATTTTTGTCGTGGGTTTCTACACAATAAACTTTAGAACCGGGGAACACCCAATTGGATATTAAATCACTCCCCGTCTCTGATTTTAACATTAGTAGCTGATTGGGAGCTTGACGTTTCACCAATTCGGGGTAGAGGGATGCATTCCAGTTCGTGAAATCCATCCGCGAGCTTATGTAAACCCCTTTTTCTAAATCATTTAATAAATCCCCGGTTTTTACTTTTAACAGCAGAGAATCTGTATCCTCACAATAAACTTGAACCTCCCCCTCCCTGGGCCATTGTACCTTGCACACATTGTAAAAAAACGAAAACATGAGCTTTTTGGAAATTTTCAGTACTGAACTACCTCCCGCTATATTCTTGTTCAGTACAACGTTTCTCTTTTTCCTCTGTAGAAGAACCATGTTCGACTCTATGCTCGTGAACGATGTAAAATTAGGGTCGGCTATGATTCGTGCACATTCTTGGGGGGGGGGGGGCAGGTTACGACGTCACAACGGGATCTGTATCGTACGCTTTCACACATTTTGCCAAACGCTGAATTTAAAATGAGCTCGTACATTTCCTTTTCAACTTTACTTTTTTCCTGAGAGCGTTTACCGACAAAGGTGTCGATAAACGTCTTCAAATAGGGTTTTTGACTAAATTGCAGGGCCCTATGTATTTTTGTGATCTTGAAACCATTGTTCACCATCCATCGCAAAAGCAAATGGTGAACAACGATATTCTGTTTAGGGTCTAGGCCTGCAATCAGTTTATGCTTGGAGAGGGTCCAGTGCATGCCCATATCATCAACCAAAGATCGAATGTATGGGCTCAGTGATTCCTTGGTCACTGAACGATTGACGCAAATGAATACTAAATCCCTGACAGATTCGTGAAGTTCCAATGGTATGTGCCCGTCAATTTCAAAGAACAATCCTTGTGGCCCATTGTCCTTGACGGTGTGAATGTCGGGGATCTCACAAGGATGCTCAAGCCATTTATACTTTCCACGCGGCAAAGAGTAGTGAGACATTGCCGAGGGGTAAAGAGAATTCATGTCGAGTAAAACTGCATTTGACTTTACACCAGTGTCTTGTCCACTTGGATCTGTTGCTAAAACGGGATCCCCATGAAAAACATACCCTCCCCTCATTGATCTTTCTACAAAAAGGTGTTGATCCACATCAGTGATCAACCCTATTTCCTCCCTACTAATTTTTAAAATCAAGTCCATCACCAAATGTGGTGTGGAAAAATAATAACCTAAATCAAATCCGAACTCTGAAAAAATTTGGTCAGTGTTTTCACAGACAATATCTAAAAGAGTTAAAACGTCACTGGTCAAGTACAGTCTACAGTAATCCTACCCATTTCTACAATTACCCTTAGCCCAAACCCTCTCGGGAAATTCACATTCGTCGGCAGTGCTTCACTATTGGTGAGTGAATTATAGAAAGCATCAATTGGAGGTAGTTTCACCTCACTTAACCGAGCGCCAGAACAGTAATAGTCGTATGCATATACGCCCTTACAGGTCAGTAGGTCATACATTTCACTGTCTGGAAAGCGCTGTTTAAGCAGAGGAAAACTATCAAAATTTTCGCTTTTCTGCACTTGAATCAATTGACTCAAAGCCTTGGGAAAGAAACTAAATGAATCGAAAAACTGGATTTTATTCCAGCACGTATGCCCGCCTGCCATTTCAGCTCGAGAAGCACCAACTTCTCTGCTGATTTGGGGATAATATTGTAGGTAAATAAATTGTTTACCCATAGACTATCTACTCCCTTCTCTTCCTCTGCATACGTCCCAAAGCCGGTAAGATAAATTTTAAATCATAATTTGAATTATGAATGAAAACCGGTATAAAAAACTGCTGGCTTACAGTCACATTGCACGATTGATATGCTACACCTCGAAAATTACTACCCCCTGATGATATTTCCTGCCAAAAGTTATTATGGTCCCTGACTTTCCCCTTCCCCCCTCTTTTCCCCCTAATCCTTTTCCCTTTAGTCCCTTCTTCAAATTCCCCTTACAAACCAAGCATATTTTTTTATTTTTAATCGCTAGACGATCCTCTGAAGACAACAATATTGGGTAATGGGTATTTCTCAAACAAAAACTTCTATAGAAATAGCTTCATTTGCAGTGACAATTAATTTAGTTAATGCCTTGATCATGCACTCGTTCTCATCCAAAGTCTCGACTATTTCTAACAACTGCAATGCGCTAGAGTTGTCTCTTTGAGCTTGGGCATAGGAAACCAATATAGCTTGATGTTCTTTGATACGATTCGGAAGTCAATGATGGTTCAAATCCACTAGCCTAGCTTCACAATCTAAAGAGATCTTATTGCTTTGCAGGAGGGTATTTTGAAAATTTTTAAAACGTAAAATGGCCCTGTCACCCGAAACTGTTTCCACTGACTGTTAGCCATGCCGTCTACAATGCCTCATGTGATTCTGTAGCTTTAAATCACTATGAAATCTAGACAGGCATGTTGGATAGTAGAAACATACCCCATTATTCTTTTTACCCTCCCCCAGAACTCTACTGATATCTGTAATTGGGTTAAAATGGCCAATTGCATTGGGTTCACTAGGTGGTGTGTACAACAACCGAACCCAGTGCTTCACCAATTCAATTGACGGGCCCCTTACAGAGAACAACACCTCCTTTTTATTAGAGCGAGCCCCATCTTCAAATTCAGTTTCATACTGAATCACAGTGACGCCAATATTCAAATGGGCATTGGGCCTTTCAAAAATATCAATGGACCTTAGCGTTACTGGGAATTTTCCCTCTAAACAAGAGAAATCTACTGGGGTAAAATCAGAGCCCTCCTTCCCATGTACAGCCCAGTACTCTAAATTTTTCTTTGAAGCGTCATATGCTAGAGTCTCAAATGCTGACATGAGGAAAGCGTACATGAAACATTTTTGACCTGTTTCAAAACAGATTCGTTGAACGCCCGGACAACCCTCTAAATCTGGATGATATTTTAAAACTATTGACCTTTCCCCACCAGCCCCCCTCTTAAAATAAAATCTTTTTTAAATTTACAAATATTAACACTTAAATTTTCAATAAATAAAACTACTGACTCACTCCCGTTCTCATTATAATTTTCGAAATGCGTAATAATGTAGTCTGTCCATTGTATAAAAAACTGTTTCATAATTTTCCAAATAGGGATCGACCACTAGGATCTCGGTGTGTACGTAATGGTCATATAGCTCACTTTTGCCCTCGTTTAAATAAAATATTTTTAAAACAATTGAAACATTAATAGAGTCCCTAACCCCCCCCCAACAACTGAATCTGGTTTTCTAATAGTGCAAGAATTTTATCTACATATACATAAACAATATCTATAGGGTCAAATATAAAATCCCCCCCTAAGCGAATTAAAGGGATCCCCAAAGGTTGTGGTATAGACGACTATTGTATTTAATATTGAATTTGATTGATGAAAATCTGTAAGTATTGTAAATTGGGTATTGTTACCCTCCCCCTCTTGTATATCACCACCTAAGCCCCCTCCCCCGCTTTGTTCAACAATAGGGCTGTGAGAATCCATTGGAGTCATTTCAGTTGTTTGAATTGGAACTATGCCTATTAAATCAGTGGGGGGAGGGTTCTCGGTTAATTCAATGACAAAATCGTCTAAAAGCTGCAAAGTATTTGGACTTAGCAATGGCAAGTCCCCCTGCTCAACTGTGCCACTATCTACATTAAAATACTTAGTTAGAAAATTATCAATATTGTCAGGTATTTCAATGGAATTAACGATACCATGCCATTATTTGATAGGTGAATTGTCTTGAATGGCATGAAATTCCGTAGACGCGTCAATGAGTTCTTCTTCAACTGATGAGGGGGGTGACAATGAATATGGAACCAATGCAATCTATAAAAGAAAATAGCTTATTTTCAAAGTTACTAAATCACCCTATTTTTAAAATTGGATTATTATTTACATATGCCTAAAAACACGCTTAGTAGTAGTAGTAGTAGTAGTAGTAGCATTTGGTTAATTCACTACTCTAGCTTCTCTATATATCCTGAAAGTTCCAACTTAATATAAGATATTTACAATCTAAAGCATGACTTAGTAGGTTTTGATTTTGTTCAAACAATTCCCCCAAAAATTCCATATTAATACTCTTTATCTGCTTTGGAAAAAACCGGTGTCTTTACTTGGTTTGAAATGGATAGCCCACCCTTTTCATGATACACAAATCATTCCGATAGAAAGTTGTTAAAAAACTTTCGTGAAACGCGTGAAAAATCACGCGTTTTTATGATATATTTGGTGAAGCAAGATTAAGCATTCGTTAATAAAGCAGTTCATATCGCAAATCTTTTTCTACTTACTATGGGAAATTATGGCCGGGATATAGTACCTTTTTTGGCTTCACTAACCCAATTCAGCAGGTTGAATGCATTTGATATGATTCAAAAAGAGAACGCTAAATTTCCATTTGGAGAAAAAATCTCTAGCGAGAAATAAAATTCAAACTTACATTTTCAAATTCTGGCTATACTTGAGTGCCGAATGGTCCCGGGAACATATGTCGGAGGATGGACGGGGCGGTGACATCACGCTCTTTTGTAGTCGGGCCAGCAATGTTAGTGGGTTGTGCAGATGCGGCAGCGATGTCAATGGCTTGGGGGGTTGGAGCAGTGGGGTTTACCATTTTGTAGTTACACGCCCACTCTCTCTTTATCTTTCTTCCTGGCTGCATAGGGGGTGGCGCAGATGGGACTTGAGCAGGCAGCGCTGGTCTAGAACGGATGTGGCTTGCTCTGGCTGGGCCAGCTATCTTCAGTTGTTGCATGGTAGTAGCGTCATTACCCTTAGCTTTTCAGGAGGAGGAGGAGGCGGGTATTTCTTATAATTGTCCTTAAAAAGAAGAAAAATTTAGTATAAAATAACGACTTCCAGTTAGAGAACTTCCTTCTACAGAATTTATTGTAAGGCATAATTTTGTCTAGAAAGCATCTGTCATTGTCCCAAAGAAGCCCCTCCCCCCCCTTTTCAGCAAAGCAAAAAGTAAAATTTGCGAGAAATATACTACGACAGTCAGTAGTTCCTATTTTTACCATTTAGAGAAAAAATTAAATACACTCCGTGTTGGAAATAAACCCGAAAAGCATAGAAATCCTATTTTTACAGTTTAGAAAATTAAACAACACATAATTTAAATCAGAAAGAGCTAAGGTGTGTTTAAAGTTAAAAAAACTAACATTATTCTTTAGGGCCAAAAGATAAATCCAGGCCACTGATGTAAAATATAGATCTCAAAATAGCCCGCCATAAATATAGCAGACAAAATCTAATATGATTAAAAGCTAACCAAACACTAAACTTCAGTGTTATATATATATAGGAAAGACTACATTAGTTTTCTTGTCAAAGGGTGTACATGTCTGTACAATGAATCCATCCCTTTGCAGTTCACACGAAGAAAGAGTTTATTTCACCTTACAACAAGTTGTTTGAAGCGAGGCTTTAATTCAGGCACTGCCCCCTCCTCCCTCCCCCATATAAACACTGAGTACTCATAATGGAAAACAAATACTATATGAAACTATTTATTATAAGTAATACCCCCATCCATTCTTGCAATTCAAAGGATTTACTGCAGTCAATTTGACGGGAATAAAAAAGTTTCTTTTTCAGCAAAAACTCTGCTATCCTAATTCATATGGATTTAGCAAAGCCGGATGCGCACTTGACGGGGTGCAATAATTATCCCTATTTAAATCTTTACGAAACTGACAAAAGTCATGTTCGCGGCTTAATGTCATAGTGGGAATTGGCATACCTAAGAGTTGAAGGTTGTAAGTTGTCACTTTTGTTAGGATAGAGAAAGCATGAAAATTGTATAAATTTATCAGAAAAGAGAATTATTTCCAATGAAAGAATTGAAATCGTTAACTGGGGGGGGGGGGGGTTACATGGTAAAAAAGAGCGTATTTTATGCTTTCTAACGACTATAAACATCACATAGTGGAGTTTGTATTGGGGGGGGGGTATACCCTGAACTTGAATATACTGAATGGGGACTACAAAAATGATTTTATTTGGAAATAACCTAAAAAAATTACTAAACAGAACTCACATTATAAATCGATGTAGCTAAAATTTCCAAATCAATAATATCAGATGTACTCTCCATGGTGGCTTGAGACTGTATGATAATTTAACCTCAACGCATGTCCATTATAAACAAAATCTCAAGGGCAAATTGTGATGTAAGGGAAACCTTACGTAACTCCCTGATTGACCTAGAAAGAGACAAATGATTCTGTCCCGTTAGCGGATCAATACATTTAGAAACATCCCTGATTGGCCTAGAAACAGACACGTGATCCTGTCCCGTTATCGGATCAATACATTGCCCCGTTAGTATTCAGTGCGCATGTGCAAACTTCGTCCCGGATTCAATACACTTAGAAACACCCCCTGATTGACCTCGAAAAAGACACTTGATCCTGTCCCGTTAGCGAATCAATGCATTGCCTCGTTAGTATTCAGTGCGCATGTGCAAACTTCGTCCCGGATTCAATACACTTAGAAACACCCCCTGATTGACCTCGAAAAAGACACGTGATCCTGTCCCGTTAGCGAATCACTTGATTATAGATGGCAGCAGCTGTGTTCGTTTCGGAGTCATTAGGTCCCTCCTAGTGGCGTCAGATCAAAATGAAATTTTATTACTATTTAAATGACGCGAGGGGAGGGGGGATTCAGGTTTTAAGAATATGTGAATGTAACATTGGAATCAACATGGTCGAAAACCTTTTACATGGAAATTACAGTCCCCCTCCTTGAACCACAAGGAAAATCGCTCTTATACATCAGTAGCACTGATCTGTTGTCTCGTATTTTATTCTTTTTCTTTTCTAGTAGGGTTAGGGGGTGGCCAGAGCATCATAAAGAGATATATAATAGCTCATTCGAAAGAGAATTACATTTGAAAGTGCCCTTTTTAAGTGACTAAAGAGATTGGAGGGCAGATAGCCCCCCGCCCTACAGGCCCCCTCCCCCAAAGTCATCCAATCAAAATTTTGAGATAGCCATTATGTTCAACATAGTTCAAATGTCCAATATCTATTGTTTTAGTGATCCTTAATTGCTACTAAATTTAATTTTTTTAAACAAAGGGAATATATTTGATATTAAAACAAGGGATTACAGATTAATGTCTTGTTTAAAGAAAAAAATCACGATTACTTTTCACATAATCCACTATTTTTGCAAATATGATGCACTCATTTTTAAAAGCATATCCCGGGAAGGCTCATTTTAAACCTATTACTCATATCTACGTGCTTTTTATCAATTTTACCATCCAAAAGTGCCATATAACACTATAAACGGCACTTTTGGTACCACTTCTTAAGTGGAAGAGTTTCGAAGCATAAAACGGTACCATTGCAAAAGATACGGTCCAAAGCCCTTAACTTGCGGTTTATCATACCCCTCAAATATATTCTCTCTCCAGACCCTCTTAGTAAGTTTCATAACTCGCCTACTCTACTGATATTAAAAGTAAAAATTATTGCGAAAAAAAATAACTAAAACTAAAAACTTTTCAACTGAAAATCTACCAAAAATTAAGCTTGAATGATCAACAGTTTTGAATTGAACTTTAAACTTCACTCTGCGATGAAGCCTGTGTGCTAGTTCTAACGGCGGTAATTGAGGGGAAACGGCATTCTTGCCCCCTTAGTTTTTGCTCGTGCCTGGGTTTTGAAAAACACCTTTTTTTAGCCATTTCATTGGAAAAGATACTTTTTTTATTGAAAATAAAATGGGGGAAACAACTGAAAGTGCACTTTTTGGGAATGTACTATATAGTTAAATTCATAAAAAGCGATTAGGTATAAATAGAATTTTTTAAATGAGCCCATAAACAGCTCTCTTTTGTTACAGTAGCCTTCTAGTTTCTGCTAGTCAGTAGGTGATCTATAAAGCCCTGTCTTAATTATGGCTTTTTCAGGCGAAGTCGGCCGGGTAAAAACAGCTTTTTGCCCATCGAAAAACAAACGTTCCTGAAAAACATGTATTGTTTTGGGAAGTATGGATTATGAACTTTATGTTATAGACTGAAAGTTTCTCGTAGCTGTCAAGGTTGTTTGTAGTATTTTCCAGAGGTGTCTTATCTCCCCTAGATCGGTGATAATTAGAAACTATATTAAATATAAGTTTTCAACTGAAACTAAGGAGTGCCATTAAAACTTAAAACGAACATACATTTTTCCGTATGAATAAAAATATCATGGCAGCATTGTTTCCACATTAAATTTGAATAAAAAACGAACAAAGATTAATTTAAAAAAACAAAGTTTTTCCGAGGGAAGTAAAGATCCAAGTTTAAACTTAAAACGAAAAAAAGTTATTATTTCACAGCCTATCTAACATATATCAATAAAACTAGTACAAATAAACCAACTAATTATGTTTCCCTATGTTTCTAGGATTATCGAAAACTAGCGCTTTACTGAAAACACAAAAGTCAAGTATAAAACACAGGAATATTGATTTGGGAGTCAAAAGTGAATATTTAGCCTGACAACAATAGACTAATCTTTAAAGTTTTTTTTATAGTCTTACACCAGTTGTGACATCAGTAACTTTTAGTATACAGAAATATTGGATTGATTTATCAGGTAGCATTTTGGTCTCGCCATCTATAATACCAATAGTTAGTAATATACAATCTTAAATTGTAAGAAATATGCTTAAGTATTACTTGAAATGGAGATCAAATAAGATATTATATGAACTATGGAAATCCGGTTATTTCTCTCCATACAACAGTGAATTTCAAGCTATGATACAAATTCTAAAGCTAGTCTATAGTCCTAATACTATCAAGATGGCTTTACTTCGAACTTGTTTACAAACTAATCATGACATATCCTTTTCAGAACAAAAACGAGAGCCAGTCAATGAACTGAGCCATTGTGTAGAAGTGATACCAAATTAAACGAAAGTAAAATAAAGCAACCATCATAAAATACTTTATTTTTATTCCGTAAAAAGTGTCCTTAATTGGTATGCTTTTACTGTACCAAACTCCTATATTATTTTGTGTTTTCAGTAAAGGGCTAGATTTCTATAATCCTAGAAACATGGGGAAACATAATTGGTTGGTTTATTTGTACTAGTTTTATTGATATATGTTAGATAGGCTGTGAAGTAGTAATTTTTGTTCGTTTGAAGTTTAAACTTGGATCTTTACTTCCCTCGGAAAAACTTTGTTTTTTTTAATTTAATATCGAAACAGGATCTACCTCTGCACTGAAAAGTTGGCTTTACCACATATATCCATCATGGTAGGGGGCTACCGGGCTGACCCCACTTTTAATTTTCAATTCAAAATGTTGAAATATGTTCTCCTTTATCCAAATTTGTTTCAATTATTCATTGTGCCTTGAATAGTGTATTGGCAAAATTTGTTCATTTGCGAATCTTTCTATGTATTAAAAAAAAAACAAGTTTTTTAACTGGAAGTAAGGAGCGACATTAAAACTTAAAACGAACAGAAATTATTCGTGTATGAAAGGGGCTGTCCCCTCCTCAACGCCTCGCTCTTTTCGCTGAAGGTTTTTATTTAAAAAAAAAAATAAAGTTGTGAGACAAGTCAAACTTTAGCGTAAAGAGCGAGGCGTTGAGAAGGGGACGGTCCCTTTCATATACGGAATAATCTCTGTTTGTTTTAAGTTTTAGTGTCGCTCATTACTTTCAGTTAAAAAAGCTTGTTTTTTTTTGTTTAATTTCTGAACGTTTTTGAATCAATACATGTTTTGATTTTGGCTCACCATACATGAATAATTAAACCAAAATTTGCATATTAATTTTACTTTTTTTGGTCAAATGGCTTTCTGGAAAATAACATACGTAACTTAAATATACTTAACTTGCGAATTAACTTACGTAACGAACGTTTATATTCGTATATTTTTATTACGTAAATTAGGGGGTTCGCCCCCTAGTCAATAACTCGCTCTTTATACTAAACTTCAAATTTTGTTCTAATTCTTTAAGAATGGCCCTTTAATCACAAAGGCCGTTAATTAGAATAGATAGCTCTTATGAAATTACTAAAAAAAATGTTAGCGTAAAGAGCGAGGTATTGACTAGGGGGCAAACCCAATCATATACGTAATAATATTTATTCGTTTTAAGTTTTGAAGCGCTCCTTACTTTCAGTTGAAAAACTTGTTCTTTCTATTTGATTTCTGATCGTTTTTTAAATAATGCTGGGAAATTCGGTGCCCCATTCATAGCAATGTTCCTTCCTCCATGGAAGATCCTACCAAGTAACATCCGACCCCCCCCCCCCTGGAAATGACTGTATACTTCCCAATAACCAATACAATATGTAAAAATTGGGCAAAGTTCATAACTTGCAGCCCTTTCCGTGGGGACTGTGGGGGATTAATCATCCTCGAAGATATAGTTATTACATTTTTCGACCATTCTGGACAATTAGCTATCTAAAAATTTTGATCGGGTGGCTTTGGGAAAAAAATGAGCGTGGGAGGGGACCTAGTTGCCCGCCATTTGTTTTGTCACTTACAAAGGACACTAGAACTTTTAATGTCCGTTCGAATGAGCGATCCTGCGATATTTTAGGACCACTGGGTCGGTAAGATTGCCCCTGTCAAAAAGAAAAAACAAACAAACAAATAAACACGCATCTTTCTTCTGGCAAAAGATACAAAATTCTACATTTTTGCAGACAGGAGCTTGAAAACTCTACCGTAGGGTTCTCTAATACGCTGAATCGGATGGTGTTATTTTTATTAACCTTCTATGACTTTTAGGGGATGTTTTTCCCTTTTTCGAAAATAAGGCAGATTTTTTTCAGGCGCTTAAATTTTGATGAGAAAGACTAAACTTAATGAAATTTATATATTTGAAATCAGCATAAGAATCTGATTCTTTTGATGCATCTATTGGTATCAAAATTCCGTTTTCTAGAGTTTCGGCTGCTATTGAGCCGGGTCGCTCCTTACTTACAGTTCGTTACCACGTACTGTTTGAAAATGAACAATTCTCCATAGCCTTTGGCTCCTTCCCTGGGCTGTACCGTAGAAGATTTTATTGTATTTTTGTTATATTACATTTTCATAATTTAATATATATATATATATATATATATATATATATATATATATATATATATATATATATATATATATATATATATATATATATATATATATATATATATATATATATATATATATAATATATATATATATATATATATATATATATATATATATATATATATTATATATATATATATATATATATATATATATATATATATATATATTATATATATATATATATATATATATATATATATATATATATATATATATATATATATACTAATTTATATTATTTTTGTTAATTATTAATTAATTATGTCATTAATTATTTACATTAGATTATATTATATTTGTAAAAAGTACATTATATTTCTATTACTTTGGTTGTATTTGGGATTAAATTAGCGCCTTAGCTTGGTTCTACCCTTAGGCTAACATCCGTTTATTTTGAGGATGAAATGATTTTCTTCAGAAATGTTGTATTTAAATAGAGACGAGATGACACTGCCTTTCCATCATAAACAATAAGTAGAACAATAGGGAAATTTTTATATAAGACAGTGGAACACAACTTTAAATGAAAGCAATTATTTAAAAATAAAATAGAAGAAAACTAACATTTAATCTAAGATTCAACTACAGGAATAGATTACGAGGTTTTTATGTCCCTAGTCTAAATCTGTAATAAGTATTCAATGTATTTTCAGTTCCGTAATTCTTTTTATCAATAAAATTATGGTCTCCCTATGGGGGCACCGGTATCTTGGTTATTAGCGAATATTTATGTAGAACACCTTGAAAATTGGGCCTTAAATTCATACTTTTTAAAACAGGTCTATTGGGAAGGTTACATGGATGATGTAATATCCCTCTGGAATTATGGGGGAAATGAGCTCAGGGGCTTTCTAGATCACCCTAATACATATTACCGAAATTTACAATTTACCTTAGAAATCGAAAATGCAAATAAATTACCGTTTCTGGATGTATGAATTATTCGTAGCATTGATATACTGGATTTTAAAATTTACAGAAAACCCAAACAAAATAACAGATAGGCCTATATACATTTTAAATCCAATCGTTTTTACCTCTCTTGTCGATCGTGCCCTAAACATTTGCTCTGAATCTCATATCACAGATGAACTAAATTTTATTAGAGACATAATTTTTGGAAACGGTTATCATATTGTCTTTATTAACAATACAATTAGCCGAAGATTGGCAAGACACTCCCGTAAAATCAAGGGTCATTTACCATGTGAAGTTCCCGTTAAGCCCTCAAATATAATTTACCTTCCATATGTCCCAAAAGTCACTACAAGTTTAAAAAAAGCTTGCACACAAACTAATTTTTATGTAGTATTTACCAATAATTTCAAAATCACGAATCTCCTAAACTGTGGTAAGGACATAACCCCAGTTACTCGCCAAAGAGGGGTTTATCAAAAACCATGTACTGTGACCACTTTTATGTCTGTAGAAACCATCAAAATTTAGAAAAACGCCTACAACAACACAAAGATGACATTACTAAAGCTTTAAATTCTAATAGTACAAATAATTCATTTGATTCTGCTTTAAGCGGTCATATCTATGATAACCTTAGCCATAAAATGCTTTTTGAAGAAACTTGCCTTATTAGCAATAACTTAGGCATAAAACAGGTTGTTCGAGAGGCAATTGAAATTAAAATCAAAATAGATAGTAATATTTCTTTAAATAGGGATTTGGGGGATATTCGCTTAATGCCTTATATACAGATTTAATTAGAAATGATTTAACTAATTATATTAAAAAACCAGTAAATAATTCCAGTCAACCTGTTACGGATAGACCTTTTAGGCTGGCTGCCAAAAAGGCAAGATTAGCTTTAAGAGCTTGTCTGTAAGTGTTTTTTATTCCATTTGAATGAACTGTCTTTTTTCACCTCGCTTGGTGTACCAGTCCTAGTTGAACTTCCTTGAAGCAATGATGCTAGGGCTGTTTTGAAAATTAAAAAAAAATCTTTTTCAGTTTTAACGATTAATTTTAGTGTGAGTTTCTTTTATATTGTTTTTTCTTCGTTTCTTTTGCTGGGGACGGCCCTTGGATATAGGGTCGAATATTCATTTAAAGTTGCAACCTCATACCAATCTTGTGTCAGAAATTTCTTGACTCGACTTACTTGACTTAAGCTCTTGCTCGGCAGCATCGCCAGCGTAGAGGGAACCAGACGTCAGTGCCGTTAGTCGTCTCCAGAGTGCCCTGTTTTGGGCGAGGGTAGGAGCTTCGCTGGGGTCAATGCCCCACGCTGTGAGTTGATCGGGGATGATATTCGCCCATCTCATATGTGGTCTACCTCTGGGGCATTTCCAACCGTTTACAGTTGAATCGAAGTCAAATATAAGTCAGGCAGGTGTTTCAGTGGGTAGGCGAAGTAAATGACCGTACCAAAGCAGCGAGCGGGACTCAAGCTGTTCGGACAAGGGTGGTAATTTAAAGGACCGGAGGATATCCATGTTCCGTACCCTGTCGAGCCACCTAACGTATTTGATTTTGCGGAGATGTTTTATCTGGACAGCATCTACCTTCATCATCTGTGACTGAGTCAAAGGCCAAGTCTCTGACGAGTACAACACGACACTTGCTACTGAGGCAGAGTAGATACAAGCTCTCGTGAGACGGCTGATCTGTGGTTTGTGGAATATTGTTCTCAGTAGGCGGCCGAAACGCTTTTCAATTTCTTCAGCCAAGTCGATGTCAATAGTTAAGTGAGTATATTTTACATCTCCCTTCACATGAGACCTTATTATACTTGTTTTTCTCAAATGTGGAACCCGTTGCAGGGCACCATAAGGCAAACTATTCTTTCTAGCGTACCTCAATAAGGTCCTTTGCGCGGTAATATTCTTTGGGAGATGCATTTTCTGCTCCTAGGGCTCAGGTATACTAACACCACCTATCACTCCCTTTACCCATTTGTCCCTTTTTTCTTGACATCATATTCTGGCCCTGAATAAGATCTCTTCTAGTCTCATAGAGAAAAATTTTGGACAAAAAATCAAACTGGCTCAAGAGTCCACTGCATCAAAATGCACCGTTTATTTTCTGGCAATCTTATGCCACGTCTACTTTTCACCTTGGTTTGGATAAGTTTTGCAGCCTCAGCGAAACTTGTCTTTTTTCCCAGCCAACTGACTATCCTTTTTCTTATTCTATGCACTTTTTCTTTGCTTTTGAGTACCTTTGCTAGCATTACCAGTAACCAGGAGCGTTTCCTGGGGGGGGGCAAGGAGTGTTTACCCCCTCCAATCTTTCGGTATCCGGTAAAATTTTCGCCAAATGCGAAAATTCCAGCAGAAATAGGCATCGTGGCTTTGCCACGATACTTCTTTCTAATATTTCTTTTCCGTCCATTTCCATAGAGCATGATTTAACGCATGTATTTGATTCAAATTCGCTACCCAATTTTTGTGGATTTGGTGGTTTATCACACCAGTTCCGCCTAATTGAAAATTCGGTGATTCAATGTGTGCATTTGGTTCCCACTCGTTATCGAGTTCGGTGAATTCGGTAGTTGTATCGTAGTAGTTCCACTCATTTACAAATTGGGTAATTTGATAAGTTCATTTGGCTTCCATACGTTACCGATTTTGGTGGATCCGGTAGCTAATCGCAATAGTTCCACCTATTTGTAAATTCGGTAATTTAAGGTGTTCATTTTGTTCCCTTTAGCTACTATAGAACGAGTTTGGTGAATTTGTTAGTTCTATCGCGCTAGTTCCACTCATTTCTAAATCGGGTAAATCGACATGTTCCTTACAACTGTAAGGAACAGTTTTAACAGCTTGGACTGTTCGCATCAAACCAATAATATTAAACTATTGGAACAGAACTCTTTTGAATAGAAGTTTCAAGCTCACAGTTTGTTTTTTATTACTTAGAAGATAATAGGGGTGACAAGGCCCCTTCTTGGCCTGTGTCATATCGTGGCAAAAGACACCGTGAGCCTAAAAGCCCACATGGTAATTTGAATGAGATGGACTGAAATTTATAAACACTATATTTCTCAAAGCAGACAACCTGAGATACAATGAAAATGGTTTAAGAAATTAAATTCAAAAATCTGTTTTTTACATATCAGCATATCACAGTAAAGAGCAAAATTAACACTCCAGCCGAATTAAAATTATCCTGTATGAGAGTATTGATAGCGTACACGTCTGTCTGAATTCCCCTTGTAGACAAAAGTTTGAAGATAAAATTAAAATAAGAAGTAAACCTCTAAAGATTTCTGTCATTTGGAGATAACTTTAATACGTATATGGGAGAAAATAATAACAACTAGTGCTGAAATCTACATTTACTATAAAATAGGTGATTTTGGGTTTAAGTAGTATTTCCGCTTTGACAAGGCTTGAGCTATTTGGACAAAACAGCATTTTAAGGTTAAAATAAGCTAAATTAAATTTCTTCCCAGAAATTTAAGCTTTGAATAACTGAGGGTTCAAAGAGGAAAGGAACCTTAACCAAGAAGAGAACGCTAGGAGAGCCATTTGTGCTTCCCCTTGTCAGCCTAGAGTCCCTTGAGGCTTAGCTTGACTTTATAAAGACCTTATATCCAAAAATTGGAATTATCGGACAATAACAGTACTTACCCCCCCCCCCCTTTGTGCAATCTTCAGACGTTTATACGAAGAGGAACACCGTTCCCTTTTTAATCATTCTTTCATTTAGTTAACCCCGTACTGCATGTTTATACAAAGGTGACCTTAATGTTTAAAAAGGTAGGTTAGGGGAAAAGGGAACAATATTGTCAAGCTTAAGAATTTCCAAACCTTTATGTCCAGATATTTTCAATTAAGTTTTCCATGCTAAAGTTAAAGCTTAATAAAGGTCCAAGCAATACACAGCCCTTTTCAAGAAATATTAAGAGAATCTCTTGGTTTGGGTTAATGAAAATTGAATTAAAAGCAAGTACGGTTATTCTTAGCTTAGCTCAACAATAGCTTGAACTAAAAGATTTTAATAATCCAGAACTCAAGCCTTGACTAGCTGTTCAAGTGTAACCTTTTTAAGTAGAAACATTCGTTAGTATAGGATTAACTTAATCTTTTTCTTTTCGGTAAACATTGGTGGATTGAACAAGTAGATCATTAGACCTTAGACCTAGAAGAGGTTTGGAAATATTCAACATAATCAGAATTAGAATATTTTTCCTTTTATCTTCTTTTGTAAATAAAATCAGTTGTCACTGAATTCTGAGTACCGATTTCTTACCCAACGCCTCAGTTTGTATCACGCTACCAAATTTATTAGCCCTGTTAGTAAGGGGCAATCTTACAAGCTACATAGGAAAAGATATTGGCCTTTTAAAGTTAAAGAGGTACTGGATAAGACAGGTTTTTCTTTCGCATGGAATGATGGCCTTGGACCAACTAGTCAACAATTACAGTTGGACAAGGAAATCAAGTGGGTGCTGGAGGACCAGACGATACAGAAATGGGGTGAAAAGATTAAGAATTCGGAAACTTTAAGGTATTATAAAGAGGTTAAGATAATATATGGTCAGGAATTTTACTTTAAGTAAAATTTACCGTCTAGATACCTTACATATTGGATGCAGCTACGATCTAATTGCCTTACGATTCGTTCGAGATTGAAAGTTTTTGATAGGAGGAAAAGTGTCCCGGACGGCAGGTTTGCTTGCCCTCTTTGCCAAGAAGAGGAGAAGAATTTGGAGCATTTTTTGGGGGTAAGGGAAAATTTATTTGGGAATGATGGAGTGCTGCTTCCTGATGCCTTGAAAAGTACGTGGTCAGACTTTATTTGTCTAGTGGGAAGATATCTTGGTGAGTATTTTGCAAAAAGAAGAGAGTAGTTTTTATTTTATTTTTATTTTTGTTCTTTATTATTGTGACGAGTGCTGTAATTTTTTAATCTTGTATGTTATTTGTGTATGTGGCTACATTTTGGCTTGAAATACACGTTATCTATATATCTATCTATAGCCTCCGCCATATCCAAACTATCCTCAGCCTTTGATTCCACCAAATCCAAAAGATCCACCGGACGAACCACCACCGTAGCCTCCGCTAGATGCTCCACTGTGACCACCACTGAATCCAAAAGATCCACCAGATGAGCCACTACCATACCCTCCGTTAGACCCAAACGATCCTCCGCCTTTGGTACCGCCGAATCCAAAAGATCCACCAGATGAGCCACCGCCATAGCTTCCACTAGATCCAAATCCTCTTTTACCGACGTTGAATCCAAAAGATCCACCAGATGAGCCAACACCATAGCCTCCGCTAGATCCTCCACCGTGACCACCGCCAAATCCAAATGAACCTCCCGAAGAACCACTGCCATATCCTAAACTAGATCCTCCCCCATGACCACCGCCGAATCCACTACCATAGCCTCCTGTGGATCCAATCGATCCTCCACCTTGGCCACCACCGAATCCAAAATTAGCGCCACTGCCTCCATAGCCAGAACTTAAGAAACCAGCAAGTGTACATCTCAGAACAGCGAGGAAATAGATGACGCAAACCTGAAAAAAAAATGTATTTTATCATTCTGAAAGCCCCTTATTTATAAACCAGTAAGAGGCATGGCATCCTTGGGGAAAATCATACGTAATTCTCATTTTAAATTAAGTCCTTTGATAATGAGATAAGGTAAAACACTTTTGCATCATGACCCCCATTCCCAAAAAGGGGATTAACAGATCAAAACAATAGTTTGAGTTGTCCAATGGCAATACAAAATCTTGTCAATAGTTGCTCACTACTCAGGATCACTTGAGTCATATCTGATATAGTATTCTGGCTATACAATAAGTAAGAAATGGACTCTCCGTTTGAACTTAAGTTTCTAAACTATTGTGGCAACAATATAACTTAAAATTTTCCTTAAGAGTAGATGAATTTTGAGTTTTGAATAAATATCAAAATTAAAGAGAATTTTAAAAACTATATATTTTATGCCAAAAAATGGTGTTTAATCCAAAAGACTCAACTGAAAAGAATTTATATGTTACCCTCGATTTTGTTTTGGATACAGGAAAGAGTCGATGGAAGTGGAAATTTCCATAAAACTATCAAAAAGTGATTAACTCTGTGATTTTGCAGTTCTTGTGTAATCAGAAAGAAAAAAGAAGAAAAATTGATAAAAGATATTTTGAAATATGCCCCAAAACCAGAGCTATTACAACTTAAATGACGCGAGGGGAGGGGGGAATCAGGTTTTAAGAATATCCTGGATGTGTCATTTTTATATTATCTAAGTACTCATCTTGGACCAAATCGGCTAATATTTAACCAAATAATCAGCTTCTATCATCAATTGACGATATTGCCACCTGATTTTTATTTATACTCCCACAAAAATTTGGAGTATAAAGCCCTGTGAAGGTCTACTCTTGATTCCTAGATGCTGAAAGTGTGCTTAATTAATACGACAGACGTTCTATAGCTTAAAGTCACATGTTCCATGACTTTATAGATGTCTTCTGTAACTTTGAAAGTATTGCACATAGTATTCTGTAATTCCATATTATTTTTTTCACATAATTTAAGTTTTTGGGTAGTCCCGAAAAGATCTTAATACCTCAACTTTTCTGTCATGAAGTACTAATTACGAATTTTCCGATCGGTTGCAATTATATCGTCTTTCCTCATTGTGCTTTGCAGTGCAATAACTATCAGTGAGCATTTACGAAGACAGAAAATTCGTTTTGTAAATTTGTGAAAACAGCAAATTCACCAATCAGACTTTATTGGGTTCAGGATTGCCCATTTCCAAAATTGCCAGTATCTAATTCGAGTTTCAAGGTTCATTCAAGGTATGTCTCCCGGTGCACAAATGCCAAACTTTTAGTGAAGGAAGGGTAAGACAGTGTTTCTAGAGAGATTTAAAATCTAGTAGAAGTATTTTATAGGCTATAATTTTTAAGATTTCGCTCTTTCAAAAAATTATTCTTCGTTTTTTTCAGTCATTGAAGTATTTATTCGTTCAAAAAATTAGAAACTATTGGATGAAACTTCCTCCTGGATTCCCCTCCCCCATCTAAATTTGGAAAAATGTATCCTGCCCTGCATTTTCGTGAATTAAGGCCCTTTTGCTTGAGAATATGAAGTTGATTATCTTCAAGTGAAATGTATTCTTTCTTTTTAATCGAAATCGAAATTAGTACAACTTTATTTCTCATCATGTTACACAGATTTCAAGGATGATCATCTTCAACTTATTAAAAAAGAATTGTTCGGCTAGCTCATTGAAAATTAGTATTCATAAAAACCACTGAACAAATAACATTTATTCAGATTTGATGCAGATTTGTATTGTTTTTTTGAGAAGCGTTTCGCTTCACTTCTCTAAGTTAAAAAAAAAATAATAATCTAAATGATTCATTGCTCAACCGGTTAAGACCGTATTGCTTGCTATTGCCTGCTCTATGAATCACGTAATGAAATGAATGAAGATGGATTATTGCTAAATTATCTGCATGTTGTGATACAATGAAAACCTTATACAAGCTGATAAAAGACGATCTGAAATACAAGTCTGTATTTCCTAAACAAAACTCAACAATGGAAATCATTAGCTATTATTCCTCCAAAGTGATATAAGGTTGAAATTATTCGTGATATGAGATTAAAGCAATAGTACTATGGGAAATGAGGACTGACTAAGGATTGGTGTTTTTTTCTTTTGCCATTAAGTTAATTTTAGCTATTTCTAAGTTAAGATGGGAAAAAAAATAATAAAAGGAGTCGTCCAGATATTCATTCTAGCGAGGATATTGCTACAAACACCCCAAATACGTCAGGAAATCCGGATATTCAGAAGCCAATGACAACTCAGGTTTCATTGATGACATTATCAGAGGACTTTACGAAGATGATGGACATTATGCGTGAAACTCGTAGCTCAGTCCAGTCAATTGAACAGTGATTTACTGCAGTAGAAAATAGAATAAAAGCAATTGAATCAGAGCAAATAGCCTTAAGGTCTGAATTCTCCGAGATGAAGTATTGTATAAATGCTGTAGAAAATGACATTTCTTTGTTGAAAATGATAATTTTAACCTGCAGTAAGAAGTTAAGTATTTAAAAAAAAGACCCCGTGTATGTCTGATAGGCTTATGGCTGCAGAATATCAGCCTAACGAAAATAATATGGTTGTATGGAATACAGTCTGTGAGGATGAAGATCAAGCTAGACGTATTTTTACCGAGATATGTACGGATGGACTAAATTTACCAGTGATACCCCATTTTTCAGTTGTTACAATAAAAAAGGATAAGAAATATTTTAAGGTTAATGTAAAGAACCGTGGAAACGAGATTGAAATCCTTAAAAATGGGAAGAAGCTTAAAGGAAGAAAGATAGCAAACCAGGGAAACATTTATGTGAGTGATGATGCCCCATTTTCTGTAAGAGAGGCAAGAAATAAACCATATGAAAACAAATTGTGTCTTAAAGCGATGGGTATCATTTCATGGGTATCAAACACAGTTCCACCATATCTTCAGTTTGAACATCCGGTTGGTATGAAAGTGTAGTTTACGTGAGACGAATGGATTGAGGAACTAGTACATAGGCCTCCTCCCTCCACAGTTCCAGAGGTGCCGAGAAATTAGGGTTTTATTGAATGTGTTTGGTTAACTTATTGATTAACTATCTTTCCTTTTCGCTTGGTTTAATCAAATAGATATGGAAAAGTTGATAGTGATGGACTTGAAATGTTTGGGTTAATGATGATCTTTATTTGAGTATAATAATTTAAAATTTTCTGTTAATGTGAAAATATTTTGAGTGGGTGGTAGCGGGCTGGTGTCTTTTTGAATGGTTTTGCTTTGTGCCATGAAGCTTTCAATAAAGTGCTTTTTTAAATTGTATATCCGCTTTGACGAAATATATTTTATTATTTTTTTTGTATTTATCTAGGTCTAGATATATGTTTAGTTGATAATGATTTTTTTTGCCACCGCCACCCTCTACCATCACATGCATTAAATTTTATTGATAATGGTTAGAGATATCGTTTTACCTCCTAGGAACAGCAATATCATGCAACTTGAAGGTCGAAGGGTTGATTTTTCCAGTCAGTTTAACGAAATGATAAATAGAAATTTAGATATTAATGCTACTGAGATTTTCACAAATGAACCATCAAGGTATATTTTTAAGGGGGAAACACTACCCTTATATTGTGATAGGGACCGTTCTGACCTTTAAAATTTTTCATTTGAATTGTCAGGGATTGAATTCTGCAAATAATTTTTTATCGGAATTAGTAAATACTAATGTCTTTCAGGTGATCGCTTTAACTGAAACGTGGTTAAAAGATAATAACTCGCATTTACTAGATATCCCTGGTTACAATTTATATGTAAGGAATCGAGAGTAATACCAACATGGAGGCCTAGCAGCTTATATTCAGGCTGTTTATAAGGTTTCAATAAGAGAAGATCTTACAATATACAGAGAGAAAATTTGCGAGTGTTTTGTTCTACATGTCACTAGAGAGAATTTGAACTTTTGTATTGTTGTAGTATACAGACCTCCGCAGAGCCTGCTCCAACATTTTATGGACCTATTTGAAGAAAAATTAATGAAACTTACAATTAACTGTATGCCATGTTTCATTATGGAAGACTTCAATATTGACCTTATAGATCAGTCATCCGCTAGCACTGAATTTATTAATAGAAGTGTATTTAATGGGCTTCATCCTTGTATAGATATCCCTACAAGAATTACGGGAACATCAGCTAAGCTTCTGGATAACATCCTTTCTAATGTGCCTTTGAGTCTTCCTATGGTCCTTATCAACGATATATCCGATCACTTTGGAGTTTCAGCTAGCTTTAGAACTGTAACGAAGGTAGTTAAAGGCAAAAAATCAAGCATTCCAGTAATCAGTCGAAATGCGATGATGAAACTTAAAAATGATATAGAAAAGGTGGATTGGTATGAGGTTCTAGGCGAAGTTCAGGACGCAAATTCGAGATTTGCTTTATTTTATGAAAAGTTACAGAGTTTGATAAGTCAAGTAGTCACATTGAAACCGTTTAATAGAAAACACTCTAGTAAAAAACCTTGGATTAGTTCTGTGATTTTTAAACAAATAAATGTAAGAGATAAATTGTTTAGAGCTCAAATAATTAAACCGACACAAGAAAATAAGCAATTATATAAAAATTTATCGAAATAGGTTGAACACAATTTTAAGAAATGAAAAAAAAGAAATATTTTGAGAAAAAGTTTAAGGAGGTCAAAGGACGCCCTAAGAAAACCTGGGGACTAATAAAAGAAGTGATTGGATTAAAAATAAATAGTGTACCTGATGAATTAATTAGTACCATGTGAGAGGCTTTGAATTTTGAAAATGATATATGTAATGAATTTCAGAGTTATTTTTCGAATATTGGTCTGAATCTAGCTATGTCAGTTGTACCTGATAGTGGCGATCCGACGTTCGAGTCCTTACTGAGGGACCCGATTGATGTATCTCTTCACCTTAGACTTGTAACAGTTGATGAAATTAAAAAAATTATTTATGAGTTGCGTAGTAATTCATCTGGTAGCGATCATATTACTCTAAAAGCAATTAAATGTATTTTTCCTGTTATAGCTGAAGTCTTATGTGGGTTAATTAATGAGTGTTTTCGTCAAGGAAAATTCCTAGGCTGTTTTAAAGTTGCCCGTATAACCCCAATTCATAAGGGTGGTATTCAAAATGACCCAGGAAACTATAGACCGATATCTGTTTTACCCATCATTTCCCGTGTTTTAAGTATTAGAATGATGAGTCTTTTGGAGGATCATAAGTTACTGGTAGAGAAACAATTTGGGTTCCGTAGAAAAAGGGCAATGGAACAGGCAATGATTTATTTGACAACTATTATTAATGATGTATAAGATAAAGGTTTTAAAATAGGTGCTATATTTTTAGATCTGATGAAAGATTTCGACACTGTGGATCATCAACTTCTACTTAAGAAGTGTGAGGTGTATGCTTTGAGGGGAAAATCATTAAATTTTTTAAGAAGTTTCTTAATTAATCGTTATCAGTATGTCCAACTAAATGACTCTTCTAAAGGAAAAAAACGTATTGAAATAGATGTTCCGCAGTTATCAGTTCTTGGTCCTATATTATTCTTGATATTTGTTAATGACTTACCAAATTGTCTAAATAACTTTTGCTATAGAATAAATGAACTAATGGTAAACCCGGCTAATGAAACAGTATTACTTTTTGCTGATGATACAACAACCATTAGCACAGCTAAGACAGCGGAGCTACTGCAGATTTCCATGAAGGAATCAGTTAATAGAATTATAGCATGGCTGAGGGCAAATAAACTAAGGATCATCATGGCTAAGTCTAACTTTACTATTTTCTCGCGATCACCAAACTTTTACCCATGTATCAAGGAATTAGATATGTCTAATGGCGTTGTAAAAGGGACTGAGTCTTTTAAATACCCTGGGATTGTAATAGATGAAACTCTATCTTTTAAGCAACATGTAACTTTTAACCAGCAAAATTCTGGCAAGAAATCTAGGTATAATGAAGAAACTCCAACATTGTTTTCCCAAATCTGTCCTTCGCCATCTTTATTTTTCTTTAATACACCCGTATATACCTTATTGTTCGAGTATTTGGCTCTCTACTTTTTCTTCCATCCTTAAACCAATAAGAGTTCTACAAAATCATGCAGTAAAAATTTTAGCCGGGATATCTCCACGTAAGTCTGTTCGAGAAATTTACCCAACTTTAAAAATTTTGCCGGCTGCAGGCTTTCGTAAATTCTACGTATTGTGGTTTCTTTTTGGACGGCAGCAGGATATTCAGCCTCGTTGTTTTGGTGATTTATTGTCCATTAGGTCTACTGCTCATTCTGACGATACAAGGGGTAGCGCGGACTTCAATGTACCTAGAGGTATTTCTTCCCGTTCATGTTTTTCTGTTTTTTATAGAGGTACGCGGAAATGGAACAGTTTAAATAGTGATATTAAAATTATTCGAGACCTCAATATATTTAGAAAAACCATTAAGGAACTGCTTTTTGCTGCATATGAGTTTTGAATGATTGATTAATTTTTTTTATTGTATGTTTTGTTGATATAATGTTCCCAGAAGAAGTACAATATATGATATTATTTTGTATTTATTGTTTAGTTTGGTGGTATTAGTGGTGTCGGTGGCCAAGTGTTCTTTTTGTTTTAAGGATTTTGTTTTCTCTACTTCCCCCATAGACAAGCTTCGCTTTTTAGGGGAAGTAGCAATATGTTTTGTTGATATGTTTTTTTTTCAATAAATCCTTCTCTTCTTATATATGGAGTAGCATTTATCTATTCATTTGTTCATGGTGAAAGGAAGCTCAAAGTTTCAAAGCTGGAAAATTTTATTGCACAATTGCAAAATCTCCACTGTTCAACTTACATTAGAAAGAATTTCAATGGCTAAAGCAATATGACTCAATAAATTTTCTCAAGTATTTCTGCAAAACCTCTTATATTTTCTATATAATTTAGCCTTTTTTGTTTCAAGAAACTTTGAAAAAGGTCAAAAGTTAATTAATATTTCATAAAAGATGTACGAATTGATTTTTTTTGTATTAGTTCTATAAAATGCACAAAAACTATGATGATCAATGTGAAATCCAATATGAAACCAATATGTTGATAGTGAAATCCAATTAAAGGTTTCAAAGGTGAAAATTTTTATTGAAGAGTTTAGACAGTCGTTTTGAGCCCATTCAGCATTGTAGAAATATTTCAAATGAAAAAGCAATATTAATCGACATTTTTTTTTACCACATTTGCAGTAGTTTGTTATATTTTTCCTATTTTGTCAGTTTTTTTTTGTTTCTAGGATTTCTCGAAACAAAATTTAAGACTTAACTATTATCATTAAAGAGGTACTCATCGGAACTGTTATTTTTTGTGCAATAGCTTGTTTAATACTTCTATCAAAGGAATGGTCTTTCGTCGAAGAAAATACAGCAGTTGCTAGGTTATTTTTTAGGTAGCCCCCACCTTCTGCCTACTGATGTACATGAAATAGATGACATTGTAGTAACTCCCTGTATACGGATGAGGTTAAATAGCCATAGATACTTCTTTAACAAATTTAAAGGTTTCATTCTTGTGACTTTACATCACTAGTTCTTGGTAGAGGGAGGGGGTGTGAAGATCATACTGCTGCCGCAAGTTTATCAGACAGTTCGTGGTAACGAACTGTAAGTAAGGAGCGACCCGGCTCAATAGTAACCGAAACTCTAAAAAACGGCTTTGATACCAATAGATACATAAAAGGAATAAGATTTTTATGCTGATTTTAAATATATAAGTTTCATAAAGTTTAATCTTACTTATCAAAAGTTACGCGCCTGAGAAAATTTGCCTTATTTTCGAAAAAAATGGGGGAAAAACCCCTAAAAGTCATAGAACTTTAATGAAAATCACACCATCATATTCAATGTATCAGAGAACCTTATTATAGAAGTTATAAGCTCATATCTGCAAAAATGTGGAATTTTGTATTTTTTTGCCAGAAGAAAGATCACAGATGCGTGTTTATTTGTTTGTTTGTTCGTTTTTTTCCTAGGGGGGATCGTATCGATCCAGTAGTCCTAAAATATCGCAAGAGGGCTCATTCGAACGGGAATTGAAAGTTCCGACGCCCTTTTTAAGTGACCAAAAAAATGGGAGGGCAACTTGGCCCCCTCCCACGCTCATTTTTCTCTCGAAGTCACTCAATCAAAATTTTGAGATAGCCATTTTGTTCAGCATAGTCGAAAATCTGATAAAAATGTCTTTTAGGATAACTTAATGCCCCACAGTTCCCAGGGGAAGGGCTGCCAGTTATGAACTTTGCTTATTCTTTACATATAGTATTGGTTAATGGGAAGTATACAGACGATTTCAGAAGGATCCCCCTCAACGCCTCGCTTTTTACGCTAAAGTTTGACTCTGCTTTACAACTTTATTTTTTAAATTAATAAAAAACTTTAGCGTAAAGAACAAAGGGTTGAGGAGGGGACCACCCCTTTTATATACAGAATAATTTCTGTTCGTCTTAAGTTTTAATGTCGCTCCTTACTTTCAGTTAAAAAAGCTTGTTTTTTTTTATTTAATATCCAAACAGGATTTACCTCTGCACTGATGAAGTGAATATGGTTTTACCCCATTTATCCATCATGTACGGGAGGGGGGTACCGGGCTGACCCCCCCTCTCCAAAATTTGTGTCCGACTCGTAGAAAAGTAAGAAAACGTATATAAAAACTGGTATTTATTAAGAATCCAGAAAACATAAGAGAAGTGAAGTTTCGTTAATGCTAATGAAATAATACAAAATAGGATGGAAATATAATAGTTTATGAAAAATATTGGGCTATATATTTGCAATTTAGGGGGGGGGGGGTAAAGCATAGCATATATAAAATAAATAACCTAACCCAACCTAGGTACCTGTTTTTGCCTCTTCAGCCTCAAAAAAATAAAATTTTAACATTTTTCACAGAGTGAGCAGTACCTCACAAGACAACGGAAACCTGTTTTTCATTAGGATATCATTAGATTCTAGATGCGGTTCTTCGCGTGTTTTCTGGATTCTTAATAAGTACCTGAAAACTGTTCTGACACGTTTTGTATTTTTTTGCATCCCCTCCTCTCAAAAAATAAATACCCCCATGAAAAAATACCGTTTATGCTGTTGATATACATAGCCTCGGAAAACTTCACATATTTTGCACTTGGATTCATATCCAAGCCACATTATAGTCACACTTATGCTGTGCATAAAATCAAAATTACGTATGACTAAAACGTTGATTATCGCTACTTAATCTAAAAAAAAATTTCCCATGCTTACCAATAGTCTACGTAGCGATTGTGTATGAATATCCGAATTCTCTGCCTTAGGTCGGGAGTACAATAAGTGGTACAGGGAGTTAAATCATCCGACACTTCCCGTGTTTTTCTCCCAGATTTCAGATTCTGGGTCGGCTTTTGCTGAGCTTAGAGAATCACTCCGCTGATCAACACTTCAAAACAAATAATCTGAGATACCGGGACTCAAACCCCTGCACCTAAGGACAAAGGATTTCAAGTTCAGCATGCCAACCACGCGGCTAATACGAATTAATTAACCACATCGTTCATAATGTATCTTAACTATGTTCAACCTGCAAGCGAAAAATTTATTATTCGCTAACCAACGCTTGGGAACGCTTTGTTTTTGGTATAATGCCCGTACCACATCATAGTCACATCTATCGATAAAGAAAGCCAAATACCATGAATGGCAAGGCAAATTTCTTGATTTTAGCGTCACACTTGTATTTAAAAAGCCAAAATTTAAATTCCAAGAAATTGGATTAAAGAGTTTGCACCAACAGTAATGTGTGTCCAACTGTTCTCTACTAATACCAATTCTTCTTAACTTCTGTCAGTTTCCTCTCCCAGATAGAAAAACCGCTGTTCTAAGTTTCCATCTTTTCTAGTTTTAAAAATTATACCTTAAACCTTGACTCTGGTTGGTCAGTCAGGAAATTTGTTTTTGAAAGTTGAACAATGTTCAACTCAAGAAATTACGAACGGCGAACGTAATTGGCGCTGTAGTCGTACGCAATTTTGATTTTATCGACAAGTGTGATTATAATGTGGCACGGGCATTATGTAACTGATGCACGGTATTAAAAAAAAAATCGTTGTGAATATCTGGACAAACAACGCCTTCAGTTGCATAAAATGGGTTGTTAAATTTTGTTTTCGGAGGCGGCTCTAACAGGTGACAAGATATCTGTTTTATTTCCTACATTTTTTTTTCTATTGCCGCTAGAATTTTGGCAATTTCATCTCTTGGCTACTTTAATTTTGGCTGTGTGTTTCCAAATCCAATCCTGACTAGTTTTATTTCTGGAGTCAAGATTTCCAAAATCTCAGATTCATTTTAAGTCCGAAACGTCAAGCTTTCTGAACTGACAAATAAGAATAATCTGGTAAAACAAAAGACGAGGCCACGGGATAACTCTCAAACATTAAACATTTGAATTTACAAACGTACTGAGTCGACGTTTCTTTATATCTACTGCCTGTGGCTCCAAGGTCTTGAATTCTGATTACACCAACCCCAAAGCATGAACTCGTAACGAACTTTATCTCGAGCCCTTTATCATTAGGTTAGGAAGGACTCTACAGTAAATGAAGCGACGTAGCAACAACAAAAGCAGGAGTATTCCTTAGTTAAAAAAAATTAAGTGTGTAATATAAAATGAAGCTACAGTAAAAAGGACTCTACAGTAAATGAAGCGACGTAGCAACAACAAAAGCAGGAGTATTCCTTAGTTAAAAAAAATTAAGTGTGTAATATAAAATGAAGCTACAGTAAAAAGGACTCTACAGTAAATGAAGCGACGTAGCAACAACAAAAGCAGGAGTATTCCTTAGTTAAAAAAAATTAAATGTGTAATATAAAATACTTTAACAAAAGCAATAACGTAACTAAAAACTTTGTTTTGGTCAACTTGTACCATGATCATCCGCGGTAGCCTCCAGAGCCTCCTCCTGAAAAATAGAACAGGTATAGTCAGCACATACACTGTATTAAACTATCAATGCTAGCTATTTCACTCTCCTCTATAACAGTGGCAAAATTTCGTCAAAATCCAGAGGGGAGGGATTTGGAGCCAATTTTCCCAAATCAAGTGAAAACGACAATGAAAACTGAAAACTGAGCCTTATACTATCATAAAGACAAATATATACTAAAGACAACTGATTTGTTTATGTTGATGCTTGAATTTTGCAGGTTTATCTTAGTTTTGACAAGACTTTTGAAGAAAATAAATTTCAGCTGGGGAGGAGGAAGAACTGGGGTCTCGAGGGGGGAGATACCAAGGTCTGGGAGGGGCAGCTTCCTCCTGCCCTATAGCAAATTACGCACCTGTTCTATAATCCCCTTGGCATAATTAAGACGGACTGGTAAAGGAAGTAAAGCTTCTCGGATTCATTAAGAGAAATTCAAGAGCAAATTAAAATATAGACGGGGAAAGTAAATTTTAGCTTTTAAAAATGTAAAATACCCTCTAGACTGTCCTAACAGCTACGTCAACAATAATTATTATGACTCTCTTAAGCTATGTGCTTACAAAACTTGGTATTTCCAGCTCTGAAATCATTCCTGGCAAGCTACAACTACGTAAGTGACTTTCTTGAGCCTTATTTGGGAGGGGGGGGGGGGCAAATTCAAATCCACCATAATTCCCGGGCACTTCTCATTTAAGCTTTCATACTTTTTTATGATTTACAACCTACCCCAACCAAGCACGGATCCAGAGCCTTAATTTGGGAGGGGCAGCAAAGAGAATTGATATGTATAAAAGCTCTCAGTAGACACAACCCGCATTCTTTTGGGGTAACTTACAGTGCTCTCCTTGTCCAATCTTAGCAAGTTGTGAAAGCTGGGAGCTGAGTAGGATGGTGAAAGATAGATTACTATCGACGCAATGTAACGCAACGGGAGATCAACTGGTTCATTTTGCCGCTTGCGCAAGGCATTGGGAAACTTTGTCGAGGTCAAAATTGCCACTAAACGTCGATAACCGTTGGCCAATCAGAGGAGACCCTATTCAAAGGGAAGGTTATGCACTCGTTGCCTGTTGCATTTGGTGAGTTGTAATATTTTCGATTGCTCTTTGATACCATCACGGTATTGTAAGTTTGCAATATAAGATGAATGGATAATCTAAGCGTCTGGACACCAAAGTGAAAGGCTCCTATAGAAATTAAATAGAAAAAAAACAAGTTTTTTAACTGAAAGTAAGGAGCAACATTAAAACAAACAGAAATTATTCCGTATGTGAAAGAGGCTGTCCCCTCCTCAACGCCTCGCTCTTTACGCTAAAGTTTTTTATTGTTTTAAGAAATAGCGTTGTGAGAAAGAGTCTAACGTTTTTGAATTAATACAGGTTTTGATTTTGGCTCACCATACATGAATAATTAGAACAAAATTTGCATATTTATTTTACTTTTATTTGGTTAAATGGCTTTCTCGAAAATCGTTTAATTTTATTTACGAACGTTTTTATTGGTAATAAATATACGTAACATACGAATTAACTTACGTAATGAACTTGTATATTCATGTATTTTTAATACGTATATTAGGGGGTTCACCCCTAGTCAATACCTCGCTCTTTACGCTAAAGTTCGAATTTTGTTCTAATTCTATAAAAATTACCCCTTAATCACAAAGGCCGTTAATTAGAATAAATAGCTCTTATGAAAGTACTAAAAATCTTTGGCTTAAAGAGCGAGGTATTGACTAGGGGGTAAACCCAATCATATACGTAATAATTTCTGTTCGTTTTAAGTTTCGATGTTGCTCCTTAGTTTCAGTTGAAAAATTAGTTGTTTTTTTTTTATTTATTTTCTGATCGCTTTTTAAATAGTGCTGGGAAATCCGGTGCCCCCTTCATAGCAATGTCCCTTCCCCTATTAAAACTTCCTCCGTGGAAAAAACATCCCAAATAACCCCGACCCCCCTCCCCCACGACCAGAAAAAATCCCCCCTGAAAACATTTGTATACTTTCCAATAACCAATGCTAAATGTAATCATTTAGTAAAGTTCATAACTTTCAGCCCTCCCTCTGGGGACTTTGGGGAATTAAGTCATCGTAAAAGACATATTTATTGTATCTTCGACCATGGTGAACAAAATGGCTATCTCAAAATTTTGATCGGGTGACTTTGGGAAAAAATGAGCGTGGGAGGGGGCCTAGTTACCCTCCATTTTTTGGTCGCTCAAAAAGGGCACTAGAACTTTTAATTTCCGTTTGAATGAGCCCTCCCATGATATTCTAGGACCACTGGGCTGATAATATCACCCCTGGGAAAAAAAGCAAATAAACACGCATCCATGATCTTTCTTCTGGCAGAAAATACAAATTCCACATTTTTGCAGATAGGAACTTGAAACCTCTACAGTTTGGTTTTTTGGTACGCTGAATCTGATGGTGTGATTTTCATTAAGGTTCTGTAACTTTTAGGGGGTGTTTCCTCCTTTTCCGAAAATCAGGCAAATTTTCTAGGCGCGTAACTTTTCATGGGTAAGACCAAACTTGATGAAACTTATATATTTGAAATCAGCACTAAAGTCTAATTCTTTTGATGTATCTATCGGTATCAAAATTCCGTTTTTTAGAGTTTCGGTTACTATTGAGCCGGATCGCTCCTTACTTACAGTTCGTTACCACGAACTGTATATAAAGAAAAATCCTCTTTCAAATACAATATCCGAGAACGCACCCATTATTTAAATGACAATGTTTGAGGATGAGGGGCTTATTTCTAACGTTGTTACCAGCAGGGGCGTCCCGAACCACTTTTCAATGGGGGGGAGGGGGGAGGGGGATGAACTTGGTAGATTTTACCGAATTGCTACCTGATTTTCATCGGATTTAAAAAAAAAAATGAAGGTTGACCTTTAAATATACTTTAATATGTAGAGATCAAATAATATGTATAAGATCATAATTAGAGAGAAATTCACCAAGATTTCATTCATTTCCACTTTTGAACTATCTGAGACATAATTAAACTGGTCCAAAAAATTAAAATCAAATCAAAATATAAAAAAAAAATCTGGTAAAAAAACCTGTAACCAGGATTTTTGTTGGTGGGAGGGTTTTGGGGAGGAGGGGATACAAAAGAAAATTTAAAAATAATTTTCTGAAGGGGGTATTTTTCGCGTTGGTGTATTTTTTTCGTTTGGAGGGGGGAGCTAACGGCAGCCACCGATTGATCATTGGCGGTAGTGTTAATTTTCTATGATGCACTGATGATCTAATAAATTGTAATATACTTGGACAAGAGTATTCTCTTGTTTTTCTCTGAATGGTAAAAATTCCCATCAAGTCGGAGTAAAGTCACTTTCAAATTGTTTTCTTTTAAACTAAATCAAAAAGCGCTTGATTTGACAAGTTGTTTGTCAGTTGAGTGAAAAATCATCGGTACTCGTCTATTAAACAGAACACAACAAATAACTGAAGTTATGTTAATCCTAATGAAATATACCAAAACATGATGATTTTATAATACTTCAGAAAAAAAATTATGGAAACTACGACAGAGAATTATGGAAAGTAGGCCGCGCAGAAAGCATTATTTTAAATACCTAACTGAAGCCTTAACCACCCCTATATACTAAATATTTAATAAAAATATACATACATCGCAGTTTTCTCACTTAAAATAAGCAAATCATAACCAATCCCAGAGAGGCGAACCAGTTTCTGTCAGATCTTACACAGAGTAATTCTTGGTTGTGTTCTGTTTAACAGACAAGTACGAAATGATCTTTGGAATTTCTGGAAAAACTTATACTTCCCTCCAAGTTAACATAGAATTTCCAGCAGAAACGTCAAAATATCTGGTCGTGAATGTTTATAAAAATAAAATGACTAAGAAATGAGAACTTACGGTTGGATAGTCTCAAGCTGAGTATAATTGACTTATTTGTTTCTTCTTAAAAATATGGAGGAAAACAGACATAATTTAAAGGTCTTTTGTTCCATAGCCTAATGACTTTAATGAAAAATCAATTGCTTAATTGATTGAAGTGTTTGTGCAAAATGCAAGATTTGACTTTTTTCGAAATTTTTCTTTGGTAATATTGCATTTTGAATTCTCAGCCATTTTATCCAATAGTCTGCACTTCTCCGTTAACCTTCTCAGTTGGATTTCTGACTAATAACCAAACTACACAGTTAAGTAATGAATGTGAACCTGATGAAATTATCGAATTTTGTAAGGGGAAGTACTAAACCAATGCAATTCAATACCGGTATGGGCCTAACGCTCGAATTCTACAAGTTTGGCTACGGATCAGATAGGAGCCAAGAAAAAACTTTGACAAATTTAGTGGCAGACCAGGACAAGTAGAACAGCCTAATTTGGTTGCTTTTAAATTGCCTACAACAACAAAATTTGCATATATTTATTGAATTGCAATAGGAGTCCAATGGGTTGTAAGGAACATGTCGATTTACCCGATTTGGAAATGAGCGGAACTAGCACGATAGAACTAACAAATTCACCAAATTCGTTCTATAGTAGCGAAAAAGAACAAAATGAACACCTTAAATTACCGAATTTACAAATAGGTGGAACTAGTGCGATTAGCTACTGAATCCACCAAAATCGGTAGCGTATGGAAGTCAAATGAACTTGTCAAACTACCCAATTTGCAAATGAGTGGAACTACTACGATACAACTACCGAATTCACCAAACTCGATAACGAGTGGGAACCAAATGAACACATTGAATCACCGAATTTTCAATTAGGCGGAACTGGAGTGATAAACCACCGAATCCACATAAATTGGGTAGCGAATGGGAATCAAATACATACGTTAAATCATGCTATATGGAAATAGACGGAAAAGAAATATTAGAAATAAGTATCTTGGCAAAGCCACGATGCCTGTTTCTGCTGAAATTTTCGCCTTTGGCGAAAACTTTACCGGATACCGAAAAATTGGGGGGGGGGGGTGCACCCCTCCTTTCCCCCCCCCCCAGAACGCCTCTGGTTACCGGTAATGTTAGCAAAGGTACTCAAAAGCAAAGAAAAAGTGCATAGAATAAGAAATCGCCTAGTAAGTTGGCTGGGAAAAAAGACAAGTTTCGCTGAGGCCGCAAAACTTATCCAAACCAAGGTGAAAAGCAAACGTGGCATAAGATTGCCAGAAAATAAACAGTGCATTTTGATGCAGTGGACTCTTGAGCCAGTTTGTTTTTTTGTCCAAAATTTTTCTCTATGAGACTAGAAGAGACCTGATTCAGGGCCAGAATATGATGTCAAGAAAAAAGGGACAAATGGGTAAAGGGGGTGATAGGTGGTGCTAGTATACCTGAACCCTAGCAGCAGAAAATGCATCTCCCAAAGAATATTACCACGCAAAGGACCTTATTGAGGTACGCTAGAAAGAACAGTTTGTCTTATGGTGCCCTGCAACGGGTTCCACCTTTGAGAAAAACAAGTATAACAAGGTCTCATGTGAAGGGAGATGTAAAATATACTGACTTAACTATTGATATCGACTTGGCTGAAGAAATTGAAAAGCGTTTCGGCCGTCTACTGAGAACAATATTCCACAAACCATAGATCAGCCGTCTCACGAGAGCTCGTATCTACTCTGCCTCGATAGCAAGTGTCGTGGTGTACTCGTCAGAGACTTGGCCTTTGACTCAGTCACAGATGATGAAGGTAGATGCTGTCCAGACAAAACACCTCCGCAAAATCAAATATATTAGGTGGCTCGACAGGGTACGGGACATGGATATCCTCCGGTCCTTTAAATTACCACCCTTGTCCGAACAGCTTGAGTCCCGCTCGCTGCTTTGGTACGGTCATTTACTTCGCCTACCCACTGAAACACCTGCCTGACTTATATTTGACTTCGATTCAACTGTAAACGGCCGGAAACGCCCCAGAAATAGACCACATATGAGATGGGCGGATATCATCCCCGATCAACTCACAGAGTGGGGCATTGACCCCAGCGAAGCTTCTACCCTCGCCCAAAACAGGGCACTCTGGAGACGACTAACGGCACTGACGTCTGGTTCCCTCTACGCTGGCGACGCTGCCGAGCAAGAGCTTAAGTCAAGTAAGTCGAGTCAAGAAATTTCCGACACTAGATTGGTATGAGGTGGTAACTTTAAATGAATATTTGACCCTATATCCAAGGGCCGTCCCCAGCAAAAGAAACGAAGAAAAAAACAATATAAAAGAAACTCACACTAAAATTAATCGTTAAAACTGAAAAAAGTTTTTTTTTAATTTTCAAAACAGCCCTAGCATCATTACTTCAAGGAAGTTCAACCAGGACTGGTACACCAAGCGAGGTGAAAAAAGACAGTTCATTCAAATGAAATAAAAAACACTGACAGACAAGCTCTTAAAGCTAATCTTGCCTTTTTGGCAGCCAGCCTGGAAGGTTTTATCCGTAACAGGTTGACTGGAATTATTTACTGTTTTTTTAATATAATTAGTTAAATCATTTCTAATTAAATTTGTATATAAGGCATTAAGCCAATATCCCCCAAATACCTATTTAAAGAAATATTACTATCTATTTTGATTTTAATTTCAAGTGCCTCTCGAACAACCTGTTTTATGCCTAAGTCATTGCTGATAAGGCAAGTTTCTTCAAAAAGCATTTTATGGCTAGGGTTATCATAGATATGACTGCTTAAAGCAGAATCAAATGAATTATTTATACTATTAGAATTTAAAGCTTTAGTAATGTCATCATTGTATTGTTGTAGGCGTTTTTCTAAATTTTGATGGTTTCTACCAACATAAAAGTGGTCTCAGTACATGGTATTCGATAAACCCCTCTTTGGCGAGTAACTGGGGTTATGCCTTTACCAGAGTTTTGGAGATTCATGATTTAGAGTTTATTGGTAAATACTACATAAAA